>JASCZW010004138.1:0-29782 GCA_034211315.2 Aedes japonicus | reverse complement strand
CATCCAAACTGTCCTGAAGCTCGTAAATTTAGGCTTACTGTTTTGAAGGTAGTATTTTCAACATACAAATTCACGATATGTATCCTGACCTTGTTTATTGAATCTAAAAGAGACCATCTCGGATGTTCATAGGTGTTCCAAACTGTTTTGAAGCTCAAGCAACATAAAATCTACACATTCTATCAATGACACGAAATATGGTCAAGCATGTTCAATTGAATCTTTTGGAAGCTCAATAGACCTTTTGAGATATTCTAGGTCATCCAATCTGTCCTGGAACTCGCAAATTTAGGCCTACAGCTTTGAAGGTAGTATTTTCCACATACAAATTCGCGATATGTATCCAAGCTTGTTAATTGAATTAAAAGAGACAATCTCGGATGTTCAAGATCTTCAAAACTGTTCTGAAGCTCAGAACATAAAATCTACACAACCATCAATGTTACGTAACATGGTCAAGCATTTTATTGAATTTTTGGAAGCTCAATAGACGTTTGTAGAAACTTCTGAGATATTCAGTAGGTCATCCAACCTGTCGTGGGCGTCAATAAAATTTGGGCCTACATGTTTTGAAGGTAGTATGTTTCGACATACAAATTCACATTGATACCATTGTTCATTGAATTAAAAGAGATAATCTCGGATGTTCTAGGTCTTCCAAAATGTTCGGAAGCTTTGAACATAAAATCTACATATCCATAAGTGTTACGTAACATGGTCAAGTATTTCTATTGAATCATTTGGAAGCTCAATAGACGTTTTGAGAAACTTTTGAGATATTCTAGGTCATCCAAACTGTCCTGGAGCCTGAAACTTAAGGTCTATTGCTGTAATAGTAGCTTTTTTCGATGCAAGAAATTATAATATGTATTCAGCCATGTTCATTGGAACTTCTAGAAGGAATAGACATTGTGAAACAATCTTGACTATTCAAAGTTATCTGAACTGAGCTACAGCTAAGAATGTAAGGTCTTCAGTAATGACAATTGATTTTTGCGCTAAACAAAATTGCGAAAATTATTCAACCCTGTTCATTGAATATTTTGAGAACCCAAAAGACCTCATGAGATAATCTGGGATGCTCCAGGTTATCCCAACTATCCTGGAGTTTTGAACATAAAATCCATAGCCCATTAAAGTGATGTACATTTGACTTTCGAATATTTGTGAATGTCAACAGACATGATTACTTTTCTTAAACAATTTTCTGAAGTTTTGAACTTAAGGTCTACAATTTTAAAAGTATTAGATCGGGTTACATTTTTTGTACAAATTAGGCCAAACTTTTCTTTAGCTTCGTCAAAATTTCCCAGTGAACCTCTTTTTGGTTATTCGAAGAGTTCTCCAGATCTTCCTCTTATTTCTCTGGAGATACAAAAGATATCACATATCCAACTATTACGAATTATCTCTTATGTTACTAGCATTCGTTTTAGAATACCGTAGATGGTTTTCTTAAGCCTCAAAATTTAACTTTTCGTCAATCAATTCATTCCTTCATCTGAACTTCCCACCAAACGTTAAAAGTGTCTCAACCAAATCTATTTCCGATCCCGCAGAATCAACTTCAAGAAAATCCCTCTTCTAAAATTTCGCTGTTTGTTGTTCTAGCTCGGAATCCGTGCCGGTTCCATATCCCCGAGAAGAAGAAGAATATGGAGAAGAATCGGAAAGGAAGAACAATACTTCAAGCGAGTGCGACTAGAAAAGCAAAGAATTCGCACCCACAGCAGTGGTGCGCGCGCGGGGCATCGGCGGCGTGAAAGATAAATAATTGTCTCACTAACGGAGCAAATAATGACGCGAGGTGGTGCCTTCATGAATGACGCTTGCCAGCAGCCAGAAAGAAAAGCACACCGTCTCAGCGACGGTTGCTTGCGGGGGCGGGCGATCGGTTGTAGCACCACAACTGTAGCTGTGTTTACATTTTTTCAACACCCACGAGCGGCAGCCGGCGGGAAAACGGAAAATATCGGTGAATAAATGGCAGGCAGGAGGGGTGGGGGGGTCGGAGGGGTTGAGAAGAAGAACAGGATGGAACTGAGAAAGTTGACAGGTTAATACATGTGGGACATGTTCGAGTTCGAGAATAGGTTTCGGGCAAATATGGTGGAGAATTGTGGATGGTGATGAGGAAATTGCGTTTTAGGAAAGTTGCGAATGTCAGGGATTATTATTGACTTACTATGTGTAGTAATGTCTAAATTGAATTTCAAAATTTGAAGGTAACACAGAAAAAATAATGAATTTTAACAAGCGCGTATAATTTCCCCTCGTTTAATTCTAAGCCAAAGGAGGCGTAAACAACGAAATTGTTTGCAATCTTTCATGCGCCATACAATATGGTTTGCAATCTTGCATACAACAGGCAAGATTTAGGCGTTATCTGCCTTAAATTTACATGAAATATCCCATTATTTTCTGCCAAATCTAGCATTCCCTTTATGTGCATTAGATGACGCAGAAAATTGAATGTTTCTTTTTACCTGTGAATATTATCGAGATATTGAGAAATAAATTCGACTTTCTAAAGAAGTACCACTCGAACAGCTTCCCCATAATCGTTTGGATGGGAAAATCAATTACGTTTACAGGCGTCTTAAGCCTCTGTTGGGACCGTGGAAAGATTGCCAAGTGAAAAATAGTGTGACATTACTATTTTCACCATTAGCTATCACACCTTTCGAAGGCCATTTTTCCTAATGAGTCTAAGTTATAAACAGAAAAATCTTTCATCTAACAGAGTACAGATGACAATGAACCACGTGCTATTCGAAGGTTTTCAATCAATTTCAATATATTCGCTAGAAGTAATCTAAAAGTGAACCCAAAAAAATCCTCCAATTCCAAACAACCGAGCAGCTGGATTACGAAACCTGAGAGAAACATTAATCTGTGCAAACGAAACAAACGAAGTGCTTCAAAAAAAAAAAAAAGAAACAATAAACGACAAAAAATAAATTGTACCTCATTTTCTTAGATAAATTCATAAACGTTCTACAGGTCCCCATCGCTCCCCATCCTTTCTCGCGTTCCCGGTCTTCGAGAGTCAACGAATGGAACCCATTTACCAGGATTTAATGCGCTGCCGTTTCTCAGCTTCTCCATTGCCTAGCTGCCTGGAAAGTGTTGCTCGTTGTTCTCAGCGTTGGGCGAAAAACGGAGACATTATGATTGCAATTTTCTCGTTTGCCCCGGTTCTTGGCAAGCTTTTTGCTTCGTTGTTTTCCTTCTTTTTTTGTATCGCAGTAGATAGATTCAGCCCCGGACGAGCGGAGTTTAGTGCACTGATTATTATCCCACTTGTGGGCTCGTGAATGGAAGGCACTGGAGCCAACACCGTTGAGTGGCGGTGATTTGATCCGGATCCACTTCGTATTTTCAAGTCCTGAAATTTCGGTTGCTTCTTGGTCAAACTCTACTAAACTTTGTCAATCGCCATATTCCGAGTGAGCACGCAACTTTTTAAGAGATCCACCACTATTGTCCTCCCACAACCCAGTAAGCTGCATAACAACCACAATCGATCCGCCATCTTGGAAAGAAAAACATCTCCCAATAGGACGGTAAATTTTGCCACCTAATCCCACCGCCACTGCGGTTCAATTGAGCAAGCCGGACCTTCCCACACAATCATTTCCGTACTCGAAACGATCGAAAGTGCCCCACCTCTCTCGCTTCCCAGGCGGCACACATATGCTGCCGATGCGCTGGTGAAGAAAAGTCTGCAACTACGATGATAAACGTGTTTCATTTGCCTCACCCTCGGCAAGAACCAGGCAAGAGCAACAGTTGCTCTCGCCGTACTAATATAATAGGGCAACAGGAAGCAGCTACACTGATAGGCTCTACCGTTTCCCGAAAGTCCCATAAACTATAACCACCTGCATGCATGCATGCATGCATTTGGCATGCAACAGGCGAAGCAAACCAGACAAAAGAACAGTGCTACACGGAGCGAGAAAAGGAAGGAAAAAAAACGCCTCAAAGTATACTGTTGAGAAGGCGTTCGAGACGTTCGCTTGAACGTCGTCGTTCTAGTCTTCCTGCTTCCGATGATAGTTTAAAGGATTAGATGCGCTCGAGGGGCACGTCAATTGGCCGATTTTTCCAAAAACCCTAACCTTCATTTCTTCTATGCAATCTGAGACCAACCAACCAATTGAAATCATTTTCGGAAAATATCAAAATAAATTTCACACCCCTCGTCCCGAAAAAAAAACGTGGAACCTGTTGGTCCTGCCCCAAGTCAAGAAGTTTCAATTCCGAGAGCGTAATTTATCTTGAAACCCCTTGCCCCCCCTCTCGCCCTCTACAACCAAGAAATCGCTTTCTTCCAGTAGAGCACCGGGAAAAAGTCAATTCTTCTTCGGTCAATTGTGGGCGCCGCGTTTAAAAGGAAATCTATTTAGAATGCGGGAGGAGGGGGGGGGGGGGGTACCCGAAGGCACTGGGGTCATTTTCAATTTCCTTCGTAGACCCGCTTTTGTTGGCCCAAGCGAGGACTGGTCAGCTACTTGTTGAAAACCGAAGAATTATTGCCTGCAGTTTGGACAGATGGATGCACCGAAGTGGGACTCCGCCCCCGGTCCTATCATACGGTACCGTACCATCGAACGAACCCGGTGGTTCCCATTGTTACCAGGACTGACAGCGACAGCAGCGATGCACGTCGGGGTGGGTAGGATTTGTTTGGATTAAGGATACACCGGGACAGGGTAATTTATGGCTTTGCTTGGCACTGGCAATTAGTTATCTGCCCGCATGATTGACGGCTGGGCTAAGTGGGAGGGACGGGGTGCTACGCCCCTTGAAGTTTGGGGATAGTGTATTGGAATAGATGGAAAGTGAAAGTGGGGTGGTACTTTGAATGGCGGATTAATTGGTTTGAGAATGGGTTGGAGTCCTCAAAGTTATGGGGATTGTTTTCTTAGTGTAGCTTACGATAAGTTGATAAAGTTTGATAGAAATTTAAGAAAATAGTTTATTGTTTTTACTACGTTCTGAAAATCTTGTTGTATTCACATTTTATTCACTAAAATGGGTATAGACCCATCTTACACAGAAGTTCGCAGTTTAGAGAGGTAGAAAACCATAAAATGAACTGGATGAAGTCATGATCTTTGAGATTAACTCAGAAGATTACACTCATACAAAAGATCTAGACCGAGAATGTCCAAGGATCTGGAAAAGTGTAAAGGAATTTAGCTTTGAGAACATAAGGAAGGTCTTAGGAAGATACCACAAAAAGAGTTTCATGCCTAGAGGATGTCCAAATTAATTATTGAGAAATACCCTTAAAAGTCTAAGATCTCAATTTTAGCACATAGGGAGAATTGAAGATAGTCTACAAGAATATCTTCATCAAGAACTACGATAGCCTTGGAAACTGAACAGGAGGAAACCCATGAGAGCTCTCCACAAATTTGAAACAAAAAATCACAGGAAGATTTGGCATCGATAGACAGAAAACTGAAAATGCATTGATTGGAAAGTCAGGAAGTACTTACGAAACAGTAAAATTACAAAGCAGTTCTGCGGCAAGGAGTGTAGATCTCCTGAAAATGCTTCGTTATGTATTGCAGAAGTACGAGAAATGGTAGAAGACATAACCACGAGCTGGGAACTAAGTCCTACAACAATGGACTCTCCTCTTTATTAGACTTGATCAAGCTTTAATAACCACTGATTAATCATGCCATTGTACGAAGGGCTGAGGTTGGGTGGATCGATAGGCAACATCACTTATACGTTTCCACTGGCATAAAAAGAATCTCCTTCCAACAACAAGATTGAACAATTGGTCGAAAGAGCAAGCCATCTAACATGAGGATGCTCTAATGAGCGGGGAGAAGAGCCCGCCCTCTATTCACAAACTGTTAGCAATGGGTAGTTGGCATACCCACTCTCCCCATCCAGAGTACTACAACCGGGTGCCCTGATGGTCCCTCCCATTCCCATGAATTATTTTTATAATAATGTATATATTTAAGTAAATGAAAAATACTACAATCATTCGTATCTATTATATATGATCATCTGCAGTTCACAAGATATGGAAAACTCATAGAAAATCCGCTGTTATCCACGTTAGGCCCAGAAGAGTCCACGAAGTTCACAAGATCTGGTGAAACCCATAGAAAATACACTATCAAGAAAGCTGAGAGAACAGCCAGTCTCTGTTCGGATAGTTCGCAGGAAGGTTGCTTACGATCACAGAAGAAGGCGGTTAGAAAATTAAAATGAAATCTCGATGAAACCTACAGAAGGATCGAGAAAAACTCCACTGGAAAATCTACTAGACGAATGGCTAAAACTTTATTTAAAAGATGGAAAGTTAGCAGAAGAAGTCCACAAGAACATCTGTAAAAAGTCCGTCCGATGATGTTGGAGGTGGCTGGGTTCGATTACCGGTCTGGTCTAGGAATTTTTCGTTAAGGACAATTTCTCGACTCCCTGGGCAATAGGGTATGACCGCTAGCTCTTCAAATACCGATTTCTCGGAAATGACATACGAATTGTAGAAATCAACAGCTGCATTGGATAGAACAACCGTTTCTCAACGTATTGATTATATATGTTTATGGAATTTGTTTGCCCTTTGCGAGAAATCGTCAATGGAAGAGTTTAGTGCAGTGTACATAAAATCGAGTTTAACCTGTATACAGTTCGCAGGCAAGTTCCGAACGATCACACAAGAAAGTTATTTAAAAATTTAAACTTAATCTTGGACAACCCAACCAAAAATCCAGAAGAAGTCCAGGTGAATCTACTACACAAATGGCTAGAAATTGACTGAAAGGATGGAAGAGCTCCTAGAAAATTTGCAGTAGCTCTAGCAGGACAGTTTCTAGAAGCCCATTGGAGGGTCGAGAGGAAGTCCAGTCCGAAGATTAGGGACAGGACTACCCTGGTGAAATCCATAGGAAGGCCCAAGATTTTTTTAAAGAATCCTACAGGATAGGGAGATATACAGTCAAAGAAGTAACTGAAAATAGGAGAATAGAGAGCTCAAGAAAGTACTCCGTTGGATATTGCAGAAATACGAGGAATGATCGTGAAGAAGATCACACGACGAATTAGAAGAAGTTTATCGGACAAATGTTTAGGGACGAAAGACCCGAAGGATTAAAGTCCCTCTTAATAATAAAAGAAGAAGAAGAAGAGAAAAAAGTTCAGTAGATCTGGACGAAGCTCGCAAGATATGGAGATACCCGCCGGTCTCTGCGATTATCTCGCCGGAAGGAGTCTGTAGAGCAATCAGGAGATTTATAGTTCGCAGGAAGCATCCGTACGGTCACAAAATAGGCAGTTTTGATAATTAAAATGAAATCTTGAAGAAGCCTACGAAAGAATCGAGAAAAAGTCCCGAGGAAAAGCTACTAGACCAATAGCTTGAGCTTGATTTTAAACATGGAAGAGGAGTTGCAGTAGTTCCGTGCAAGACGTTTTTAGAAGTCCATACCCAAGCAACACAAAACTGTCATAATTGGTTACAGCAACTTGATTGTGACTTAAATGAGTCACAGTGAAGTTACTTTGGCTGATTTGCAACAAGTGAGCTTCTAGGGTAGGAGAATCGGGAGAAAGTCTATAAAAACATCTGCAAGCTATCCTTCCGAAGATTTGGGATTATTATACAGAAATATCTGAAAAAAACCCATGAGAAATCTCCACATGCTTCAAAAGCAGCCCACACGAGAGTTCGATAGAAATTCAAAGAAAGAAGTTAAAATAATAGCAAAATCAGGAAGTACTTCCAAAAAGATTATCGCCAGTTCTTCAGCAAGTTCCTATGCAGATCTCAATAATATGCTTAGTCAGATATTGCAGAAGCAACGTAGACAAATCCGGAAAACCCACAAAACGAACTGGAAGAAGTTCATTCGAAGCTCAAGACTAACACTCCAAAAGATCCGAATCAACTTCACAAGAGTGTTCAGAAATCCACAAGACAACCCAAGATGAGAGAAGGAAGAAGTTTACGGAAAAGTTCTTTGAAGCACTACCATAGTTCTTAATTTAGGGCTGTTTTGGCCATTCCAATGTATCCGATAGTTAAGTGTGTGCAAGCACAATGAAACGTTTATGCTTCAGAGCAGTCGAACGAACTTCCTACCACAAAATACATTCAACTTTATCGGTTATCAAATCGGTAATGAATTCGGGTTGAAAAAAAGGATGTCCTAAGGGATATTAAATAATAATTCTCTGAAAGAGTTTATTCGGAAGACAAATGAATGAAAATCTATACAAAAGCCTCAAAGGTTCACAAGATAATTTTGAAAAAGTCTCGCGGAAAAAGTACTAGACGGATGGCTAGAACTTCATTGTAAAATATGGGATAGCTTCTAGTATATCTGCAAGACAAGTTCAGCAAGGCTTATATAAGAAGGCCATACGAGAGTCCACAAGAACATCTGCAACAAGATTTTGAAATAGTCCACAGGAAGATCTTAAGGTAACCCATAAGAAGTCTTCAAAAAATCTGAAAGAAGCCAGGAAAAAGCCCGAAAATCTTAAGTAAGAACTGTCGACAGACTACTGTTATTCCTGACCTAAAGAGATCTCGAGAAAGATGTTCGGCAGTATGTGAAAAGCTTCAGAAGAATACTACAAGATAATTGAGAAGAAGTCCAGCGAAAAATTTATTAACTAGTGTCTAAGAAGTTGATCGTAAAAGTTGGAAGAGCTTCTTGAAACAAGAAATGTTTCATAAAGGCCATACATGTTTTAAGAAGGCAATACTGGAGTCAACAAGAACATCTGCAATAAGGTTTAGTTCAAGATTTTAGGGTAACCCATAGAAGCCTTCAGAAGTTCTTAAAGACACCAGGAAAAGTCCTATGGAAGATTCAAGATTTCGGTAGAAAGATCTGGCGAAAGTCAACAGTAAGAGCCCACAAGAACATCTGCAACAAGATTTTGGATGAGTGCACAGGAAGATTTTGAGGTAACCTGTCTCCAAAAAATCTGAAAGTAGCCAAGAAGAAGTCCTATGAGTCTAAAGTAAGAGCTGCCGAAAGTCTACCGTAATTCCTGACCTAAAGAGATATCGCGAAAGATGTTCGGCAGTATTTGAAAAGCTTCAGAAGAATACAACAAGATAGTTGAGAAGAAGTCCAGTGACAAATCTACTACACTAGTGTCTAAGCAGTTGATTATAAAAGTTGCAAGAGCTTCTTGTAAATCCACAAGAACTTAGTTCAAGATCTTAAGGTTACCTATAAGAAGTCTCTAGAAGTTCTTAAAGAAACAAGGAAAAGTCTCATGGAAAATTCGTGCAGCACGTCAACTGAAAAGATCTCGAGAAATATTTTCGGCAGTACGTGAAAAGAACTAGAAAAATAATACAAAACGAACTTCCACCACAAAGCACGATCAAGGTGAACTCTTTGACATCTCTGAAGGAAGTCCACTAGGTAGGGAGAAGCTTAACGGAAATAGTTTTTAGGAAAATATAAGGAAGATTTACAAACATCTAGAGAAGATCTGACGAACTAGAAGAAATTTATGCTGAAAGAAACCTACAGCAGGTTCGAGCGATGAGCTCGAAAGTCTGTTGAAAAATATGGGATTCGTTTACATGTAGGTTTCCTCATCAATGCAAAAAAAAACTTGCTGGAAAATGTAAACGAAAATTCAAGAAGTTCACAAAAAGTCCATAGGAAAATCTACCATGCAGAAGGCAGGAAGTTAATTAGTGTTCCTAGATAATCTGGAGAAAAAAAACTATTTGTCAGAAATTCATAAATCAGTTTTCAGAACCTCACATGGGAGAGGCTGGAAGAAGTTCGCAAGAACATCTACAACAAGTCCCTAAGAACTTGAGAAGTTTTTTTTTTGGCATAATCAGAAGTATGAACTGCCTACTCCAAGTTATTTGGGCTTTACATGAATGTAGATATAGTGACTAGAAACCCATAAAAAGACTCCAACAGTTGCAAAATTTGCTCCGAATGTGCAACTAGTGCAGTGCACGACCTCATCGTGACATGAAAAAAAGCCGAGTTTGGTTGCGTCATCTGATTATTTCCCTCCACGAGCACTATGCTTGTTTCATGGCCGAAGTAGTCTACCGGACTTGCTGATATCTTGTAGATGGTCAACGTTGTAGTTCGGCGAAGTTTGTTCGATCTTATTGTCCTTCGGAGTCCAAAGTAGGCACGATTTCCGGCCACAATGCGCTTTTGCATCACTCTGTGAGTGTCGTTATCGGCGGTCATCGATGAGCCCAGTTACACGATTTGTTATACCACCTCGATTTCATCACCGCCGATCTGAACTCGCGGTGGGAAGCTAACATTGTCTTATCGTGAGGATCTTCCCTTCATGATACAGGATGCAGTTATAGGGAATAAAAGGAAGCCGTAGGAAATCCATAGAAAATCTCCAGAGGAACTGGTTGAAGCCGACAAGAAGTCTCAAAAGAAGCTCCAACGTACAAGTAAGTAAGTACGCACTAAGAATTCCATGGAAAGCTTCCAAAAGCACAGATGTTCAAAAAAAGCTAATTGGAAAATCGGAAGCAAGGAAGGAGGACACAATATATACTAGAGGGAGCCTTGTTCCTGAGACATTCTCGAGTCATTTCAAATTTCTACCTGGGCAAGATGAAGAACTTGTGTCATAAGAATTGCCTTGGAAGGTGTTATTCAACGAGCGTAGATAGAAACGGGTGGTACAATTTTCAGAGACTCAGTTCACCTTTTTGGCTTCATCAACGACATTCTCACAATGGTGCAAACTTGCATCATATTTAAGGCCGAAGCTAGCAGGATTGGGTCATATAAATGCGTCGAAAACAAACTACACGAAGCACTATGAAATCGAGGTGGTAGACTTATTCGTCTATCTGAGCTCATTGATGATGCTCAATCTGAGTTGAGGATTAGACCAAAGTCTGCCCTCTAAACAAAATTTAAAAAACTTTATGGAGAAAGGAGGGGGAGGGATCTGAGACGTTCAAGAATGAGTCTAGCGGTTTAATGAACCGTAACATAGCCGCTAGATGTATTGAAGATATTACAAAGCAGGCGGCCGGTTGTTCAATTCTCGGTCTGCTCGAAGAAATCTTTCTTGCTGTAAGTTCCTCGACTTTTCTGGGCATAAACCAGAGTTGTGTTACCGAGTATACACATCAATGCATCAAAAACTCTTTAGCAGCCATTATTGAAGAATAGGACACTAAAAAAACCAACAAAATTGCCACAGAAGCGTAACAAGCCTAATAAGGATATTACAAGAAATTTGTTCAACAGTCCGGAAGAAGTCCGCAAGATGAGCAGTATGAACCTATTCATTTCCTTCCTCTTTAAAGAAGTCAACAGAAAGATCTAGATGAAACGCAAAAATGTTCTCAAGAAAATTATTAAAAGGTCGTTTTCCACGCTGACAAAAATTTAAATAAAATGTAGAGGCAGCCTATTAAACAATCTTCCACAAGCTTTCTGGAAATATAGAGAAAATGCACACAGAGGCGCCTCGTAATCAAATGTTAAACTGTTCAACGATATCAATTTTCCAATGGAATGTAGAAAAGGTTAAAAACGGCCTACAAAGCCGCAGAGACCTAAAACCTTCTCTTTTTCTCACGGTAACCATCAGAAGGGATTTATAAAAACAAACCAAAAAAAATATTTCACTTTATGAGTCTGTAATTTGAAAAAGTTTGTTTTGAAAAAGAACAAGTTAAGCTTCATCGAATAGCAGAACATGGTGAGATCATTCCAATTATTGAACATATTTTAATCCACATTTACAGTGTGTCTCACAATAGGTGTCACTTTTTTCAGTCTTGGTTTATTTCAACTGGGTAATTTTAACAGCGGAATTGATTATACCCGTTTTGAGTGTATTATTTTGACAGCTTATTGCAGAAGATAAATAAGCGGTTTCGTTTGTTTATATTTATCGGCAACCATGGAAGCCATACGGTAGCAAGTTTTGAAATTACATTTGCAAAAGCTTGGACCGTGTCACATATTCAAAAGCCTTAAGCAGTTCGGAGTGAGTGGTTCAAGGAAACTGGAAATGTCCACATTCAACAAAAAAGAGGTGCCCGAACGAAGAAAAAGCTCAAATTTGTGAGCGAGCGAATAAGACGTAATCCGGCCGTAAATTGAGCAAACATGACTCAGACATGATCTGGAATGCAAGCCGTACTAGAAACAACGGGTTCACGGGTCAACGACTGCGAGATTTTATTTTCGGATGGAAAGCTCTTCCTCCTTCAGGACAGTCACAATCAACAAAATGACCGTGTGTAAAGCAAAAGTCTTGCCAATATTCCAAGAGATATACTAGCTGTAGAACGCTATCAGAATGTATCGAAAATCACGGTATGGGGCGCCGTTTCACGAAAAGGAAAACTTCCTCTTCTTTTCATAGAATCTAACGTAAAAATTAACACTGAATATTACATCGAGCAGGTTTTGAATACACCATATTGCTTCCAACAGGACTCAGCTTCAGCTCACAAGGCAAAGAAGACAATGGCCTGTATCTTCACTGGATCTCAACCCACTTGACTACTCTGTTTGGGGTTATATGCTTCAACATCTAGGCCCTACGAAAGGGCTTACTTTAGATCGATTCAAGAAACATTTGGTTGATATTTGGGACCAAATTGTTAAGGAAATCGTGCGTGCAGCTGCGATGGGTTTACAAATCGTTTGCGCAAGGTTCGTCAAGGAAAAGGGCGAAGATTCGAATTGAATAATTATGGTTTGATTCTATAACATGTATCTTTCAAATGAAACATAAAAGCTATGATTTGTTGATTTGTTTTGCTGTAATCCCATTTTGTTTAAGTGACACCTATTGTGAGACACCCTGTGGAAAAGGTCAAAACTGGTCTACAAAGCCGCAGAGACCTCAAAAATATGTTTTCATGTTGGCATGGTAAGCAGCAGAATGGATTTAAAAAACAAACCAAATAAATAATTGAACTTATGAGTCCATATTTTGAAGAAGTTTGTGGGAAAAGATAAAGTTAAGCTTCATCGAATAGTAGAACATGGTGAGATCATTCCTGTTATTGAACATATTTTGATCCATATTTAGTAGGGATGCAGGGATAGTTTAAAAAAACTAGGTCTTTTTCGCGATTTATTCGTGCAATTAACTTCAACTCGATAGTGAATATATGTTTGTATACGTCCATACCTATAGTCTAATTTCAGGCGCAAGATCAAAAATTAGAGTAAACAGCTAAGGTCTCTTTGGTTTGTTGGTTCATTTAGCGAAGTTAACACTTTGTGGTTTTGGCATATTTAAGGTCGCTCATTTGAGAAAAGAATCTTATTTTTTTGTAAAAAAATCCTACTATCTTTTCGATGAAAAATCGGACGAAAGTGCCACTGAGTACAACAGAACCTCTGGGAGAGGTTCTAAATTTTGAAGAAGTTTGCGTGAAGAAGATGAAGTTAAGCTTCATCGAATAGTATAACGTGGTGAGATCATTCCAATTATATACATATTTTGATCAACATTTAGTTTGTTTTCGATGGAAATGGTTTTGGCATATTTGAGATCGCTCATTTGAGATGTTAGATTTGCATGGATAATCTTTGGTAAATATCTTAGAAATGAATTTTCAGGATTCTACTCTTATGAAAGTGTTATCATGGTTCTAAGCCATCTACAAGTCTAACATTGACCATCCTTTTCCCCTGCGATTTTATTTAATGAAGAATTTGGCCAGATCCCTAAATAAAACAAAAATCAATTCAACTGAATTTCACTTTAACCAACAAATTAAATCGTGTTCAACTCGACCGAAATTAACCGCCGCACAAGTCAAGCACCGAAACCACCAACTTGGTCTCTTCGCAAATGACGACACTGAACATTAACGTCCGAAAAATGGCCTGCCCATCTGGATTGGTGCAATCTGGGTGTTTTTTTTTTTGCTTCTTGCAGTGCGAATGACCATGACGAGCACCTCATTGGTCGTCGGCCAGTCAAGTTTGCCAACTCTCAGTCTGACTCGATTGCCGCCAGATACACACACACACACACACACACACACACTACATAGTACCTAGCCTTTGAGTACAAACCGACACACTTGTTGAGCATGATGAGCACGTCGCGGCGTCCCCCTCGCCGTCGGTCGTCGGCACTATTTCGAGTGTCTGTTTCACGTTTTTTTTCGGCTAATGTGGTGCTTCGAAAGGCCAAAATTCCATTCGAATCAACTCCATCGGATCAATGGATTTGATTCATGAAATGACATGATAACTCGAAATTGGAAAACTGATTTCTGAGATACCCCCTATCAATGCAAATCGTCTCGAGTAAGAGGTTCAAGGTTCAACCGCTCCAATCGTTGACAGAGCAGATGTTCTCCATCCCAGTCCAACCCGGAGGAGGAAGGGCCGTCGGATTCGTCGGCTTTTTGTTTCCGACTATAATGGGTTTTTATTTTTAAACCAACACCCGCTGTTACTGCAGCAGTCGTCATTCGTGCAGGTGCCCGGTGGAAATCAATTGTCGGGCGTTTCGGAATGCCGGGCAATTTTCCGCGGAGACCCACGCGCGCTGGTGAAAAACTGTCGATCCCCGGCCGGGACTCTTTTAGTCTCGCACCGCCGCGGAAATTTAATGCCAGTTTTGTTGTGTTCTTTTCGTTCGTGAGTGGGCGCAGCAAGTTGTCATTCAACAAGTGCTAGATTTCCCTCTCTCCCGGCTTCAGTTCGGACTGGTCGGGAAATTTAGAAGCGATTTCCTAGCGACTCGACTTTGTCAGTCGGAGTTTTCCTTCTTTCTTGGAAATCGATTCCGAAATTCAATAAATTTGTAACAAATCTGAGACAAGACTTTCCGTATCAATTTCCTGCGATTTGGCCAATCGTTGACACTCTCCAACGACGGCCTGGGCACGAACCGTTCCGTGTTCGTCAACGGTAATGAAAGCAAATTGTATCTAAATTGAATTATTATCTGTGGCACATAGCTCAGTCGCCCTCTTTGGGCCATATGTGCGAGCTGGTGTGATTTGATTTCTCCATTCCATTGCGAGGTTCTTTTTTTTTGTTCGCTGTCACTTTGCCCGGAATGGCAGAACAGTCACGCTGTTATGTGTTGCGGGTGATTGTGTTAGGAATTGTTGTGGTTTTTTGTCGACTTTGCGTAGTTGTGGTCGATTGGGTGTCGTGGCAAATTTGCGTTTATTTGCGTGATTTTCCGATCGAACTGAATCGTTAGCGCGAGAGACGGAGGTGATTTATTTCCGTTTGTTTTAGGTTAGCGTCAATTTCGTTCTCGGATTTATTGAGTTATTTGTTTGTGTTGACAGTTGGTGTTTGGAAATGGACTGAAATAGGTAGAATAATACAACTTTAGCCTAAGTCAGTTGATTCTCAAATCGTCAATTTTCAAAAAGATAGCAATTAATTAGGTAGTTTTTTTCCCTCCTTTACAAGCATGTGGAAAAGGTCTACAAAATCACAGCGACCTAAAAACTACGTTCTTATGTTTCGAGGAGCAGAAGGCAATTTTACAAAAACCTAAAGATATATTGAAAAAAGAAAAAAATCCTCTTCTTAGAAAACTAAACTTGGTGAGTTCATTCCAATTATTAAACATATGTTGAAACATATTGCGATCCGCATTTACTTTGTTTTCGTTGACAATTTCCTAATTTTTATCTCTGTTAAGATATAATATCTATTCATTTCCCGAAGGGATCATTTGATATTAGCAAAGGTATTTTTCTTTATTTATTAAGGAAATTAGCTGCATATTCTCTGTTGGCCGAAATAAAGTGAGATAATAAGAACAACACGACCTATTGAGCATGATTAACCATTAAGTATGATTAAGGAGATCTCAACATAATCATCTATACGAAGATCCGGAGTGCATGAACAGAATGATTTTGAATATAGGTATTGAGGAACGTTTCAAAAAGATCCAGAAATCATCTCAACAAACTCTGAAGGATGACCATGAAACACGATTTAAGAAAAGCAGCGGAAGACCCAAAGGACATCTGCGGGGAAAATTGAAGAACATGCTCTCCCAAATGAACACATACACTACCAGTTAAAAGTACGGACTCGCTTGGAAAAGTATTGCAACACTCAGTACCTAAATACAGGTACATTAATGATACTATATCTCGGTACTCTGATAATCTGCAAAGTTTTTTCAGAAGATTCGGAAGGTGGACCGTTATGTTCGGAATTCCACCGCTACGAGGCGCTTGTTAGCATTCAAAATTGAGCATTTTCTAGTGATTCTGATAAGATAGATGGTTCTAGTCTTCGGCAAAGTTGTTCAGAAGGTCGATGGCATTCAAGAAATGGATAGTCTGATTTGGAACTTCACAACTATGAGGCGCTAGTGAGCATGAAAAATTTAGCTTCTTTCAACTTGTTCTACCTCGTGATTCTGATAAAATGGAAAGTTTTCGTATTCGGCAAAGTTGTTCAGTAGATCAAGCAAAGTTTTTAGAAGATTGAGAGTATTCGGAAAGTGGACCGTTAGGTGTTCGGAATTCCACCGCTACAGAACGCTAATGAGCATGCAAAATTGAGCATTTTAAACTTATTCGAGTCTTGGGTATAGTTGTCCAGAAGGGACATCCGGATTGTGGAAAAGGTAAGTGCATAAAAAAAAGTTTACCTAGTTTATGTTCTATCAGAAGTTGCATGTTACGTACCAAATTTGCTGGAAGTGTTTGATGTCTTTGATTCGTTGCTTTTTTCCATAAAGCTTCCGCTTTATCAGAGCCCAATATCTCTCGATTGGTCGTAGCTCTGGGCAATTTGGCGGGTTTGAGGTTTTTCGGTACAATGTTTCATCTTGATTTGCATTTGTACACTCCATCACAGTTTCAGCATAGTGGCATAATGCCAAATCGGGCCAGAACAAAGGTTCTTCTTTGTGACTTTTGATGAAGGGTAGCAATCGCTTCTGCAGACACTCTTTCTGATAGATCTCCTTGTTGATTGTGCCTGTAGTGACGAAACATTTACTCTTTTTGCCACACGTGCGTATTTTTTGGGAAATTTCGATGCCTTCTTCGTACTGAAATGCTCAGCTGTAGCATTTCTGGCCATAGCAGAATAAAAAGCCAGCCCTGGAAGCTGCTTGAAATCCTCCAGGACATAAGTGTCATCGTCCATAACAACGCATGAAAACTTCGTAAAATATTTGCAGTACAAACGTCGAGCCCGTGATTTTGCAGCAAAGTTCTGTTTGTCGTTGCGATTTGCAACTGTTTTTACTTAATACGACTCAAGTCCCAAACGTTGCTTTATTCTTGACAAAACCAGGCGACATCCCTATTTTACAGAGCCACTGCTCTGAATGGAGAGATTTGGGTTTTTCGTTAATATCCTTTTCACTTGATCGGTACATGCAGGATCAGCGCGTCCAATGTTTTTGTCACTTCTCGGTTTCCTCTCCACCGTCAAACGTTCCGAAAATGATTTGAGCACATCGTGAACAGTGGATTGAGGCAAATCCAATGTTTTTGCAAGGTCCCGTATTGACAAGTCAGGATTTGCCGTACGTCCGTACAAAATTCGCCATCTTGAATACTAAACATGAATCATCATAGACTCTCAGCTAAACCACAGTGAAATTTTTCATCCTTACGTGCAATATTTCAAAAGTTAAATGATTTGAAGGTGTCCGGATTAATGTGCATACAGATTTTAATTAAACTTTCAATTCCTCGAAATACCCACCGCTTTCTTTAATAACAGCCGTACACATGCTCGGCATTCGTTCAACGAATTTCCGCAATGGATCGTCCGAGATTTTCTTGCAAACGGTTTGTAGGCACTCCACAAGTGCCTATGATTCTGGGGACGCATTTTTTCTCGTGTTCCGGTCCAGCTTATCCCATAGCAGTTTGATTGGATTTAGATCCGGTGATTGCGCCGACCAATCAATGTCAGATAACGTTCCATTCTGGTCCAAGTCTTGAACGAACCCTCACTAAAATATGAAGTGAGTCATCCTTGGATCACTTGAATATGAATTAAGCCAAGCTTGAATCACTTGAATATGAAGTGAACTAGACCTGAAATACTTAACTATGAAGTGAACCAGACCTCGAATGTGTAGTGACTCAGTCCTGAATCGCTTAAATTTGTAGTGAGTCCGTCCAGGCTTGAATCACATGAATGTGTGGTTATTCAGTGCTAAACCAGTTGAATTTGGCGTGAATCCGTACAGAATCACTTAAATATGAAGAGAATTAAACCTAAATCACTGGAATACAAAGTGAATCAGACCAAAAAAATGCTTGAATTACTTGAATCAGAAGTCCCGTCAGCCCTAAATCACTTGAATTTGAGGTGAGTCAGTCCTGTATCACATGAATATGAAGTGAATCTGACCTGAATCACTTGAATATTACATGAATAAGACATTAATATGAAGTGAGTTAGATCTGTATTACTCGATTGTATTGTGAGTCAATCCTGAGTTACTTGAATTTGAGATGAGTTCTTTCCGAATTACTTTAATAAAATCAGGCCTCTGAATCACTTAAATGTGTGATGAGTCTTTCCAAAATCACTTGAATTTGAGGTAAGTCAATCCTGCATCACTTGACCTAATCCTTAATCACTTGAATATGAAGTTAATCAGGTTTGAATTATTTGAATGTGTTGTGAGTCAGTCCTGAATTTCTTGAATTTGAGGTGAATTAATCCTGAATCACTTGAATATTAAGAGAATCAAACCTGAATCACTTGAATATGAAGTGAATCAGATCTAAAAAATGTATAAATACTTGAAAGAGATGTCAGTGAGTTCTAAATCAATTGAATTTTGAGGTGAGTCAGTCGTGAATCACCTGAATAGGAAGCGAATCAGGCCCAAGTAACCTCTTCTGAACAACTTTTCCTAACTCGAACTAACTCTCTCTTTTTCTTCCTGGCTTTGACGCTCTTCATACCAACTGTGCCTGCTTCTCAAACTTCTAATCGCACTTCCACAGTTATCAATTGAAAGCTTTCTATGCCAACACCAATGCATGAATTTGTATATTGCGTGGCAGGCACATTTTAACTGTATGCCCAGGGAAGTCGAGAAATTTGCCAACCTGAAAAATTCCTAGACCGGTCGGGAATCGAACCCGCCGCCTCCGGTTTGAGCTTACCGACTACGCTATCCGGGGTCCGAGCTACCTATCTTATCAGAACTATAAGATAGAGCAAGTTTAGAATATTGAATTTTGCATGCTTCCTAGCAAGCTTATGAATAACTTTGCCGAAGACAATAACATTCGATCTTATTAGAATTACGAGATAGAACTAGTTGAAAATGCTAAATTTTCCGTGCTCACTAGCGCCACAAAGCGGTGGAATTCCAAAAAAATTGTTCAATTTTAAAATTTTCTTGACCTTTCTGGATAACTTTGCCTAAGACTAAAACTTTCCATTTAATCCGAATGACAAGATAGAACAAGTTGAGAATATTCAATTTTGCATGCTCACTAAGGCGCGCTTATCAGTGGACTTCAAAAACAAACGGTCCATTTTTTAAATGCTCTTAACCTTTGAATAACTTTGCTGAAGACCGCACCTTTGCAGCAGACATAAAGTGTCTTGAGATATAGTATCATTAATGTACCTGTTTTAAGGTGGTGCTAAACTTTTCGAAGTGATGCAATATTCAACTGAATGTTGCAATACTTTTCCAAGCAAGTATATACTTATGACTGGTAGTGTAGAGGATGGAAACACTCAAAATGTAAATCATTGCGATGGTCCGAAGAATTTCCACAAAAAGCTTTTGAAAAGACATTTTTCTGAATGGTCTGGAAGAAGTTTACTGGAAAATTCTAGAAATTGTCAAGAGGAGATATGAAAGAAGACATCGCAAACATATTTTGCACGAGCATGAGCATGATTGACCGACCGCTCCGTTGTTACCAGATCAGCTGTGATAACACAGAGAATTAACAGATGATGATTGCGACTAGCATACATCCCCAATGTGTAAACACTGGTGATCCCAAACTAAGACAATACCGGCACCGGCCCCGCCCGAATTCAGGTCAAATAAGGAAAGGGTAGGAATATGTTGACCTGATTCTCGCTTTATTGGAAGACGAGAACACCTACGCACTTCCACGAGCTATCACTGGGATTGTGGATAAAATGGTTGGTTATGCAGCAGAATCCGAATTTGAGGACCGCTTTAAAGAAACAGTAAGGATGCTGTTAGGGCCTATTACAAGTGTAGGCGGTTTATTTGAGAAGACTATGAAAATATATTAGAACATCGAGTTTGAGGACCGAAATAAACCAACAGTACGAATGCTTTTGAGGGCCACTTACAAGAATGGATGTTTTACAACTGGTTAATATATTATGTTGAAATTTCGAGTTTGAGAACCGATTCAAAACAATTGCAACAAGCCACTCACAAGTGTGGGTGGTTAATTTCAATGGAATACAATAATACATTAAACATCGAGTTTGAGGACCACTTTAGAGAAACAGTAGGATGCTTTTAGGGCCACTTACAAGTGTACGTGGTTTATTTGAGAAGACTATACAAATATATTAAAACGTCGTGTTTGAGGACCGATTTAAACCAACAGTAAGGATGCTGTTGGGGCCACTCATAAGAATGAATGGTTTTTATCAATAGCTTATCAAATTATTTCAAAATATCGTGGTAAAGGACCGTTTCAAACCAAAAGTAAGGATGCACTCACATGAATTAATGTTTTACATCTGGTTTATATATTATGTTGAAATTTCGAGTTTAAGAACCGATTGTAATATAGAAATACGTTGATATATCGACCTATTATTTCGAAAAAGGTACATCAACTTCAAAAGAGACATTGCTGTTTTATATAGCTCATAGAGATAGAAAACATCATCTTAGAATGACGGAGCCGGGAGTATAATGGTAAACCAGTGGTAAGATCAGTCAATCTGGTTTCAATCTAGACTACTTCCGTAGGGATTTTGTGTGTCCCGGACCATGGATTGATGGGTCCAGGTAGCCTTCATTGCGTGACGAATCCCAGCCTCAGACTGAATCACTTAAATACGAAACAACAGCAACAATAACAATCATCTCAGAAACGTTGAAAATGATCCATATTATGACTCGCCTGAAGGTAGGCTTTAGATATAAAACGACGAGACAAAACGTGTTGAATTAGGATGATTATTCTTTTTCATTGTCGATCTATTCCGCAGGATGTATCATGAAAAAGGAGAATGTTCTTTCGGAATTCCTAAACGATCTCTACCAATAGACTATGAGAAATAAGCTTCTTTAACACTGGAAATGCAGAATCGTGTTTTCACTTATTCACCCCAAGCCACACAAAAACGGCATTATTAGTGCAGCAACTTGATTGGGACTGAAATGAGTCACAATCAAGGTATTTCAACCGATCGACAACAAGTGTTCTGCTAGAGTCGGAACTCACAGTTTAAGTCGTGGTTGAAACCGATATGCAATGCGTATTTCGCTGCTGATATAGGTGTGCAACGACTTGCCATCTTCGAGACTCTATTCTACAGCACTGGGGTTAACGCTAACCTACTAACGCTCATTTTAGCAGTATGGTGCTCCATCTAGTGAAGCACCATACTGCAAAAATGAGCGTTGTAGGTTAACGCTAACCCCGTACTTGGAATAGGGTCTCGGGGTGCTTAAGTCGTTACCTACCCTAGTTTATCGAACAGAAAAAAATATGAAAACGATTAACGAAAACTTGGAATAATCTTGAACATATTTTTTAAAATTGGAATGGACTCACCAAATCTCACTAATCCATTTTCTTTGAAAATCAGAATCCAAAAAGCGTCTGTTCCAACAGTCTTCTAGGTATTTGGCAGAAAATTTGAAAAATCGTTGAATTCCCATTTAGCCAATCTCATACGATTATCCTTGGCTTTTTTCCATAGATTTTCAATCGAAAAAATATATATTTACTTAACTAAGCGAAGACTTTTGGAAGATGGACTTCGTTGAACAGTTTGAATGTTAGATCACGAAATGTCTCTGATTTAAGCAACAACCAATCGTAACTGGATGGATACTGATTTGCTAACAAAGACCATTCCTTGCACTTTGTATCCTCCATCCATAAAAAAATAGTTGCTCACACAGGCATGAGTTCACAGATACACTTAGTGTCCCTCAAGAGTAAGAAATTCGCCTTATGAAACGTAGTCTCGATTAAGGAAATCTATTAAATCTATAACCCTCAGATCTGCACAACAGGCCGTTAAAGCCTGTCCACGTAAAATTTAGTACACCAAAATAATACCAGCAAAAACAAAAATTTACACATAATTCAACAAAACCGATTGTTGATTTCACAATAAAAGAGTTATATTTACATTAGAAAAAGTTGATTAAGATGTTAACCCTTCTTTCAGTAAAATTCTCAAACTTTCTGTGGTACATTCTACTTAAGATTCCGTACGATATACTCAGATTCGCCCGCCGTGACGATTCTCCATCTTCTCTTGAAATCATCGGTACCATTTGCTTTCTTCGTAACTAAGCAGAGTTTCCGCTTAACTAGAGCCCAGTACTTCTCTATTGAGCGAAGTTCTGGACAATTTGGTCAGTTGACTGTTCTTGGTACGTATTTGACCTCTTGTATCTTATACCATTCCAGGACGGATTTCGCATAGTGACAAGAGGCCGAATCAGGCCAAAACAGAGCTGGAGAGTCGTGTCTTCTGATAAACGGTAGCAAGCGCTTTTGCAGACATTCTGTCTCGTACACATCCTTATTGATAGTGTCGGTGTAGAGACGAAACTTGTTTGACCACAACTACATATGGTGTGCCTTTCAGTTCCCCAAATCTACCGAAAATCTTCCATGAGAAGTTCCTTTCGTAATTTCCATGATGGCTTCTTGACTTCTTCAAATTCTAACAATTTTTTTTCCAAAAGGTTTTCAAGGATTTTTCTCCTCAATTTTATTTATCACATAGAGCTAAAGTCTTCTTTTAGTTATTTTTAAACTTTTTTTCGGAAGTTTCTTCCATTTTTTCAGAATCTTTTTCTCTCAAAATATGGAAGGTTCTTCAGCATGCGTTTTTAAACCCTCTGAAAGTCATTGCACATTTTTCTTACAAATGACTTTTGTCCACAATACTCAAACTTCGAAACTACTCTTAGATTGAATCCTAGAGGGTCCTCTTAGATTACTTTAGAATATTCAGCTAATTTCTCATGGAACTGTTCTCTAAGTTATAGAAAAGACTCTTCGATAAAAGATAAATAAAAAAATAAACGGCGTTTAACCGTACATTCTTTTGACATTTTTCATGCTAAGGTAGTCGATTGTTCTTTGAAATTTCTTCCAAGTATCTGGTTTTTCACGTTTTACATGATCGAATCTAGGAGAAGACAGAATTTTCTTAGATAGACTCAATAATTTTTTCATGAACTTTTACAGATATTTCCATAAATTTTGGAGGTTTTGCCAGGTACCCTCTGTTTGTTGTTTGTCTATAATAAGGATAGAAGAAACGTAATTCTATAGGTTTTTTTTATTAAAGAAGGACCTGGCTTCTCATAAGGCCAAAATGTAATTCTCTTGGAATATTTTCGAACTTTCTTAAGAATATTATTCCAATTTAAACTGCAACTCATTCCACCATTCTTCCAGAAACCATTTTGGTATTTGGCATCCTTCGTGAGTGTTCTCCAAAATATTCCCGTAAATTTTTCCAGAGTCTAGGAAACAAAATCTGCGAGCTTCTATTTAGGATCCTGTTTCTTAGTTTCTCCGTAGAACGGAATGTTCTTCTTCTGAAATTATTTTTGCAACTTTCTTCGGAAGATGCTGTAAACTTTTCTTGGAAGTTTTATGGAAGTTCTTAAAAAAATCTTCCAGGAATTTGGGGTCAATTTGGCTACTTCGCAGGAATATTTCGGAGGTTTCGCCAGACTTACCTCCGATAATTTGCTTTTCTCGGAAATTCAAGATGATATTTTTTTAGGAAGTTTCTCTCCTGAATATTGTTTGGTTCTTTCTGAATGGGTAAAATCAGATTGTTTCAAATAGTCGTCGAACTTGTTCCAGGAATCTTCAAGAAATTCTTCAAGAACAGATTTTCCGATACAATAACTTCAACTACTATGTCCCAGGGCTGGTCTGGTTTTTTACCATTTTGACAAGAAGCACACAAGTGTTGCCAGATCAGTGATAATGCAGCCCAGAAGTGGTTCTGAAAATCCTCTGGTACTTCTTATCGATGAACATTATAGTTCTAAGATGGTGATCAATGACTGCGGGCACAGTATTTGGCAATTGTAGTAGAAATGCTGCCACTTGATCATATAGAATCAGTTGAAAAAGCTGAAGTAGTTTATTATAACAAATCCGCACACTTTTGGAAAGCATTATCACATAGAGGAACTGTTCCATTATTGCCTTTCTTGAGAGGTACAGGGCAAGAACATCTACTTTCAAGTCTGAAATTAACATAGTCAACTTTGCGGTGTCCTGAACGTCAGTGCATTCGTCTGAGAAAATGTCAAAATTCAAAGTGAAGTCAATCAAAATCAATCTGAACGACCCCACAATTGTAGTTGGGACATTTTCTCAGACGAGCGCACTGACGTTAAGAAGACGGCACAAGTGATTTGAAATGAAATTTTCCTGACCGGCTTCCACTGAAGATCATTGGATAGCGCATTGGCAGCAATCTTCAAATTGATTTTCTTCATTTTCTCCGGATACACAATATCCACAACAGATGTTAGATAACCCTCGCGTAACATTTGAAAAGAGCCTATCTTCGATGATCGATTCTCTTCATCGAGTTTCTCTTGTGTGATGTTGCCGTTGTTCTGTATTTACATGACTTTCAGTTCGTCAGGCCAGGGAAACGACCTGAACCCTACATATCGAACCCATCAACACATGGGCCGGGACCAATGCATTGATGGGTTCACTTCCCTTCTGAAGGAAGATGCAAAAGCATTTTCTATTGTTTTGATTTTTCAATGTGCACGTTTCCAACGTCTTTAACAGACCTAAGCTGTTTGCAGAACCACAAATTCAATGGTTTACCCTTGATAAACCAATGGGGAAGTCGATGAAGAACATCGATCAACAGAGATCAACAAATTTTCTTCATTTTTTTCGACCTTATTGGCATTACAAGCAAATAGTTTATCATAATTTGATAATGCTCTAAATGATAATGATAATGATCATGATGATGAAATACTACCATCTATTGTAGCAAGCAGTAATAATATGAAAAACCATTTGATCCGGATTCTATTGTTGTTTATGATCATCAAGCTCCTGTATGAAGGGCCAAGAACGTTTGGGCGTACCCATAAGCAGAGACTCTTACGCAAAACCCGCGATTATCGGGAAGAGAACCTCCAAAAACAAGTTCACACCCTCAGCACTAAAATCGAGCCCATAACAATAGGCAGTCCCATGCTCCCTATCCAAATCGTTTTACTTGGGTGCCCCGATGATCCCTCTCTTTCCCCGTTATATATTATGTGGTGGATATTTAGTTTTTTATAGTGGTCAATTGATTGCTAATCTTGTTAACTTGTTATCTGCTTGTTATTTGCTCTAAATGCACTCTAACGTCGAATGCCATTCTCCTTTTAGAGGTAAGGGTACTAAACAAAACGGAGGAAGATCTCATCAAAGTACCAGGTACCAGCTTCGAAGTAACAGGTAGGTTTGCCACCGGGAAGACGTCTGCATTGAGTTATTTCAAATTAATAATAATTGGAGATAATGAAATCATTGGGTATAGAACCAAGTCTTCCCCTGTTTGTTCTAAATCGATGATCTTGGACATTGATAGAAGCATAAAGTTGCCAGACGTTGTATTTTAATTGTACGACAAAAGCCTAGAAATGTCCTGACTCATTAAAAAACTCAAAAATTAGTACTACCAAGGCACGTTTTTTTTTAGTTTTTGATGTGTTTAATATCCTTTGTATTACGGAACTAATATATAAGCTTAAAAGAGAAAGCACTATGGTGAGACCATTCCAATTGAAAAAAAACTTTTATGTATTACTTTTTTGTATTAATCGCCAATTCTTAAACTTCGCACTCTTTTAAACGAAGGTTTATCAAAAATTCCAGCGTTTCGTTCGAATGTTTCATATCTATAAGCTACCTTTGGGCGGATGGTACCAGAACTTTGAAGCAAACAAAAACTTTGATGGCTCAAAGTGAATGTGGGCTGCAAATTACAGCGTCACCCGTCATTTTGACAATTTCCACGAAGTGAGAGATCGATTTCCACTTCAGCCTGTGGAACTTTTCAGAAACCCTAGCAGCACACTTGTTGCAAGTCAGTTGTTAAGGCTTGTTTGCAACTTATTTTATGATGAAATCAAGTTACCGCAACCATTTTCAACGGTCGTGTGCTGCTTGGGAAATGTCCCTACTGGTTAAGTTATCATTTATAATTTTCTATTTGTTCAATGTTCAGGCTCTTCAACCTCGAGTTGAAGACGGTGTTATTGTCTTTTAAACACCTTGTGCTTGTGGCATACTCAGATGATGTTCTGTTATGGCTAGAGAGTGAATTGACTACCTGTTCACCGAACAGGGTGAACATGTGGAAGAGGCTCCAGGACAGATCCGAAAAGTAACCAGAGCATATCCGAGGAACTTCTAACAAGTCGAACTACAGAAGACATCTAGAGTATTTTTATCCTTCATACCAGTTTCAGGCAACAAACCTGTGACAGTTTCTGACATGATTTCTATATTCCAAAGCCCTTGCAAACCCTTCCTAAAAACCCCCAATTTTTATTCAGATTTCAACTTCCTTTCCATCCCATTTGTTCCACATTCCTCGAGCCCATAATTCACCGCCGGTCCCACCTGACCTCATTGCGCGATTCCAAAACCATCCGCGCCGACTTTCGGTTAACAACCTACCCTTTGTACTTGGCTGCCTCTCGGCGGAGGATTTATTTTCGGACAAACCGCCGAGAACAAACGGACCATTGCGCGAGGTGCGACTCTGACCAGCATCCTCCCAGAAGCCGCCAATGCCAATAAGTTCAACTCTAATTGACTTTTCGACACGCGAGCCACTGCCGCTGGCCAAATGGTCGTGTCATAAAGAGTGGCACTTTGAATGCGAGATTGCGGCTGCTGGGGAGATGTGATATTTTAGCGAGAACTAGCGCTGGCCATTTGCCAGCTCCCAAATCATAAGTCGGTAAACTGACGAATGGGGGGGTGCATTTAGAACAACCAAGACACATGTGTGTATGCCATTACGTGGTCGATAAAGTTTTCATTCTCGTGAAGAATTTGTCGTCGCCAGTTAGGTACGGGTTTTTCCCCGGGTTAAGGTGGACGAAATTACAATATCCGGTGAACCGGGCTCGAGAAGACGAATTGACAAATTGACCATAACAGAAGAGCGGACATTTTGCATAAATTTCCATTTATCGACGTGTGCGGGCCCGCATCGTCTCGCACAGAACTCCGACACCGTTAGAAGTTTCCGAGTGATGTCATTCGAGAATCAACGCGTCAATGTCGTTCGAAGATCAACCGGTGACATTGTGTGATGAATTGGGCAAATTTGGCAACTGACAGCCGACAGAAGACGTTCGAAACAATTGCGGAGATTTCGTGGGAAACTGATTCACCTCGGCGCTGGAACTAACCTTGAGCTGGTTTCTGGCGCGAATTGGAACATTTCCACTGGCACCCATTATCATGGCGCGGCGGTTGCCGGTGGTCCGGTCTGCGGTTTACGAATTTGCAAGAAAAGAATAAATCAAAATTTTCCACCACGCCTCGCGCTCGCCGCGACGGTTGCGTAAGATTGGCGAAGGTTTGGCTCGCGTCTCGACGACGTAAACAACGCAATCGAGAGGATGGGCTTTGTTTTGGATTTCGGGCCTGAAGCGAATCATAATAACACGATACAAGGTTGACACTCGAGGCGAGTTTGTGAATTGGATAAGTTTTTCGGAAAAGAGCTTCCTGTGTAGTGCGAGCGAAGACACGCAACCGGGGTGCGGATTTGGGACTTCGATTCGAACTCCTTAGTAGATAGTTGATTTTCTCCAGCGCAAACGCTAATGAATATGAATCAATTTAAAAATGACTACGACTAATTTAGAATTGTTTTCGACTCTGAGATTAATGGAAAATAACGAAGTTAAGAGAATCTCCAAAGATCTAGATTCGAAGTTTTCGAAGTTTAACATTCTGAAGATTATTGGTGACAATGAAAATTGTCTGAATTTGACCGAAAAATCTCTCGAAAGGGGTGTAACCCCTGAAGTCGTCGAAACTTTTACATTAGTCTCGAAACCCTAAGAGTTCTTTGAAATTGTACTCGAAATTCTATGAATTTCGTTGGTAGTCCATCACAATAGTTCCAGGAGTCCTAGAAGTGAACTTTCTCACTCTTTAGACTTTTTTTACAGACTATGTTGTGCCAGTCCGGAAGTCTTTGAGAATCGCTCCAGAAGGTTAAAGTTGCCTTAGAAATCCACTTTAAACTTCCTCTGCATTGCCTCAAGAACAGAAGGCTTCTAAAATTGCAAATGTTTGAGAGGGAATGGGAAGATTGTCAGGAGGCTTCCAGTACTAATCGGAAATTTTTTGAACATCCAATGATATAGTAAATAACCTTAATACCTGTTCATAAGCCACGAAATGTCCTCATACATTTTTTGGAAATTTTGTATGGAGCGTAGACTTTGGCACAAAACCCCTTTTCCCTCAAAAATGTCTACGTGGTTTATGAATAGCCCCTTATAAGTTTTCTTTTCAAGGTTTCAGGAGATCATTTTATGAGCGTTCCCTTGATTCGAAATTGTTTTAAAACTACTCGGAATGATTCTTCGAATTTCGACGCAAGTCTCTTGGCATTTTTGGTCGACACATATCCGTGCCCATTTTTCTTAAAGTTGATTCAAATGTACTCTAAATTTGAATCAACTATAAGAAAAATAGGCACGGAAGTCAAAAATATTCAACGAAATCAAAATCATTATTTTATAATTGGAACGAACTCACCAAGCATGCCTATTTGATGAAACTCAACTCTGTCTCTTTGCCTTTAAAAATCTGGAGAGAAAAACGTTTGCTGCATGTTGTTTTAAAATCCATTTTTAACATTTGATTACAAGACATCTGTGATAAATAGGTTTGCGTAGGTTTGTTTATTTTGTGATTTTTTTCGATTTATTTATCAATCTATCTATATAAAAATTATTTTCTGTCTTCCTGTATGTCTGTCTGAACATAATAGACTCGAAAAATACTGAATCGACCGGCGTAAAATTTTGCATGAATGGGTTTTTTGGGACCGGGGAAGGTTGTTATGAAAGTAAGAGATCCCTCTCTTTTATGGAAGATGCTGCTCCTTTACAAATGAATCACAAATTTCTGCATAACTCAAGGACTAATCAAGCAAATGAAACGAATTTAGGCAGGAGCAGGCTTTTGACGGCAAGAAATGTTTCTAAGGTGACTCAAGACCCCTCCCCTTTCTGAAAAGAAGAGCTGCCATACAAATAAAGCACAGATTTCTGCTTAACTCAGGAACTTTTCAAGCAAATGAAACCACATTTGACATGTGGGGGTTTTTGGAGACAAGATTTCTATATACGTATATGAAAATGAATTTCTGCCTGTCTGACACTTTTAGACTCGGAAACTACTGAATCGATCGGCGTTAAAATTTGTATGCACGGGTTTTTGGTGCTGAGGAAGGTTCTTATGATTGTTTGAGAAAGAGAAACACATATTTCAGCATAACTCGAGAACTGAGCAATGGAACCAAATCTG
>JASCZW010004137.1:0-40192 GCA_034211315.2 Aedes japonicus | reverse complement strand
TAACAAATAAATGAACTGATTTTAAAAAACCTTCCAGATCCGACATCTAAATGACCCAAGCCTTTGTGTTTGCTATTTGCGTTTCCTGTATCTTCGCCGTTTCGGCACCATTATGCTAAGAAGGTACTAAATTCATTTGAGCTCACTAGTTGGATAGCTCTGTGCCTTCGTTTCGCCATCGAAGCGTGAAACAAATCTGCGCATTTGAGGTTACTCGTTGACATACTGACGAACAAGTGATTAGTATGCTAACTCGTGGTCATCATCATTGACAATCGATCATCGCTACTGTCCCGTAGTTATGATCATGGTTGAACTTGAGCCAGCCATCGATGGATCTTGAACTGTTTTTGTTTTTCGAACAATTGTAAGGATTCGGCCAGCTTTGCAGAGAAAAACGAGGCTACTGCGATTAACATACTACAAGTGGATAGACTTGTTTCGAAGACTCCCACAATAAATGCAAGAGTTTTCTGCTGAGCTAACCGACTTGTTTGTTCGCCCTTTTTCCTTTATGTAGACATCCAAATCCCCACGCAATGAATAGATGATATTTAAGTTCAAAAGGTTGTCATCAAAATAAACACGCATAATGGAATGTAATATTTAATATTTGTTTATTTCTGTCTCAGTTTTGTTTCATCTACACATTATATGTGTCGTTTTGCATTTGATCTCCTGATAAAAGTTGGTGTTTTTTTTTTCAAATAATATGTATATGTACAGGGTTTACAATAAAACAATAAACTGTTTCGGTAAATATAAATTTCATTGATTTTGGTTTTTGTACCTCTAAAAAATGCTCAACACACAGGAAAGCGTTGTTGGATTGCTGCCGGTTAACTATAAGTATAACTATATGAAATCAACTATATTATGTCCAGAAAGTCGACCAAAATGAAAAATTTCGTGACGAAAAGCAATAGCTCGTGAACTACTAGCGCTTTGGTTAATGATTTAATTTTTTTCGCGTCAATTTTGAGTATAAGTATAGATGATATCGTTATCGTTAAAAATGATTTAAGCAAGCTAAATAATTTGAAATTCACACGATTCAGGTGCTTTAAAATTGCGGATCAACTGAATCCGACTCGATGTACACGGAAAAAAAGCGTCCCGAAAATGAAACTGACCGTGAACTAGTTAACGTTTTCATGATTTATCCTCTTTAAACGTTATTTAGTTCATGATTACGTGATTCAGCTCACGGTGTATTTTTGCTTGTTCTCGAATTCATTACGGCAGTTCACGGATCTGGGCACGGAGTTTTTTTCCGTGATACTAGCTTTGCCAGTTTATAGGCGAGGAGATCCCAGTGGAGAAATTTTCAATTCAAAGGTTGGAGTTCATTTTAATTCATTTTCAGTTCAAAAGGTTCAAATCACATTGGCTATCCAAAGCAAAAATCCAACATGACTGAATCATAAGTGGTCCACTTTAGAAAACCTATAATATACTACTCACCTAGTGTTAAAGGTCGCCCACACTGGATACTTTGTGACTACGTTTGCATAGCTTTGATAATGTTGAGCCGAATGTTTTGGCATACTTGCAGATGTCACACTTCCGCCACATCGGCGCCTTGACTTATGCTTCTGTTTATTCTTGAAAGTAAATTTTCCGACCATACACAGAAATAAAAGCGTTCAAGCAAATGAAAACAGACCGTGAACTAATACACGTTTTCATGATTTTTACCCAAAAGCATGACCTAGTTCCTGATTACGTGATTTAGTTCACGGTGTATTTTTGCTTGTTCTCGAATTCATGACTGCTATACACGGATCCGGGAATGGATTTTTTTCCGTGTATCCACTAACAGTTTTCGAGTTATCGATTTAAGTTACAAAATTTGGTGCAGCTTGAAATGATCCGAACTTAACAGTGACCGTGTGCAATGAAGTATTTCTTTTCTTTGATATCTTAGAACTTTCAGGTTAGTTCCATCTTCCCTATCCGGTTAACTCTGAGCTAGTGCGTGAGGTAAATTGCTTCAAATACAAAAAAGTATTTACTTTATTTTTTTTGTATAGATTACCGTGTTTCAGATTTTTGTATTTGTTCGATTGATCTATATTCTGCTGTCTATGACTCTATTACTTTTGTTTTGCGTTAAGCTGCATATGTGCGTGTGTATAACTATTTGCTTTCCATGTGATTGTTTGGTATTGGCAGTTTTAGTAGAAATCTAAACTACGATGCGAGCGGCAATCTATTTTTCTGTGGTTCCATTCGTTAAACATACACGCAAAAAATAGTCGCAGTAGAAACTACCATTTCGAGGGTTAAATTAAGCACAATCACCAACAATTTTCAGCTGACTACAAATGCGTTTGATTTTACCATGCCTGCGATTAGATCAACCATGGTGCGGTTGATATCAATATGAGGTTTGTCAAATATACCACAAACGTTGAAGATTTTACCGTAAACGTAGTAAATTTGACTGAAATTTCATGGTAGTCTAAAGATAGGTAGTCGCAAATGGTAGTTTTTACTACAAGATTTCTTTCTGTGTAGTGTCCGAAGAAGTGCACTGTAGAGTGCCTGGTAAAAGCTATACGGCGCCTTACAGGGTGTTCAATAACTTCGAATACAACTTTTTATCGTTGTATAGGTGCGCCTCTTGTGCATTCTGTGTATTGGTATTGGTGTCAGCTTTAGCCTCATATATAGGCTAACCAACACTCAGGGTGTCGACTTGCTGTCATTTGTTGTTTGTTTTCCGCGCACGATGAAGGAGTACCGCGATGTCATAGGAACGACCCGGCGACATATTTCGGCGGTTGAAAGCCCACGGGGTGAAGTGGAATTTCATCAATACCACCATCCGTCGATACCGGAAGACGGGCTCGGCCAAGGACCGTGCGAGATCCGGGCAGCCATGTCCGGCGAGGACGCTAGCAGCCATCAAGGTGGTGAGGAAGGGGTGTTTCGAAAATGAACCGCTTGGTCTGGAACACCGCTGATGACCTGGATGTGCCGATCGGAACTGGTTACACTATCATGACCTGGGATACAAGACGTACAAGAAATGCAAGGCTTAAGGGGTAACGGAGGCTACAACGAAGAAGAGGATGAACAGAGCCAAACTGATACTTTCGTGGCACAGCCAAAAGCCGCACAATTTCCAAAATTATCGGCTGTGGGTGCCGACGTTGGCCAGCATTCCCCTGTCCCACATAAACAGCCCACGATTCCAGAGCGCCACCTTGGCTTGGTGGGACGTGGGAAGCTCCCACTGATGTTTATCGAGAAAAACGTCAAAATCAACGCCGGATAATTACATCTTTCCCCTTTAATCCCCTGTACATTTATGTATGGTCTTGCATGCTGGCCAGACGAAATCGTCAACCTCAACGAAGCGCAGTCCGCGAGTTTCACATGTAGAGTCTTGCATAACGGAGCCTTGTCTGACAGGATCGGCGGTGTAGTCGCCGGTGTGAGGCAAGGATGTATATTATCACCGCTACTGTTCCTCGCCGTAATCGACGAGATCATGGGATAAGCTATTGGTTGAGTACCGAACCGTGGGCTGCCTATCACTATGGAGAACCTGATATGCAACCTCGCCAAAGGCTCCTCTGCGGCGGGTCTCACCATCAACGTCAACAAGACTAAATCGTTGGAAGTCAACACGGACAATCCTTCCAATTTAACGGTAGCGGGGCAAGCAGTGGAGAAAATGGGAAGCTTCCAATATATTGGCAGCCAGATAGCGTCTGACAGCGGAACCAAGAGCGACATAGGTGCACGAATCAAGAAGGCTAGGGCTGCTTTTGCGAGTTTAAGACATATATGCTGGTCAAACCAGATAAGTCAACGCACCAAAATTCGAATTTCCAACTCAAACGTGAAATCTGTGCAGTTATACGCTAGTGAGGCGTGGTGCGTATCAGCGGAGAATACAAAAAAGCTGCAGGTCTTCATCAACCGATGCCTGCGATATGTAATTCGTGTCTGACAAATGGATGTCAAATGCTGAGCTCCATCGTGTATGCTAACAGAAACCGATATCAGTGAAAATTCGAGAACGAAAATTGAGACGAAGGAGCGGAAACGAAATCTGCAAACTAGCGCTGGATTGGAACCCAGTAAGACATCACAGCAGGGGTAGGTCCAGGGGCTCGTGGAGTCGAAGCCTCAAAAAGGAAAAAAAGGAAATCGATCGAAATCTAACCTAGGCCCAGATCAAGGCTGAGGAGAACAGCCGCCCTATGCAACCCTAGGGATGGACAGGAGACATAAGTAAGTAAGTAAGTCCATGCTGGCCAAGCAGAGCGAACATCAACTGAGCACTATAGACCAATTTAAGAAGCTCATTTCCAAGATCTACGAACACGTACGTGCGGCGTGCGATTGTTTTGGGAAACGTCTCAAGCTCGTCATACTGCAGGAAGGGTGGGCTGTTTCCAACTAATTTGTCGTAAACGTTCTCAATAAACATTGCTTCAATAAAAATTGACTCAGAAAAGAATATCTTGTATTTTCTTTTTTTCTTTTACACATTTTTAAAGTGTATGCGTACTTATTGAACACCATGTATGGAACCAGCGAACAATAGACCATCACTCGCACCAAACTTTAGCCTTCTCCTGTGCCGAGATAATTAAGTTGATTCTAAAGTGTGATCCTATCCTATCTGCGTTAGACGGCATTGTAGTTGTTGTGGTTCATTCAATAGTAGACTAAAGTTCTGCGTCCACTGTGTTTACCACAAAAGTTCAACTCAGTGGACGCTGTGGTACTACGCCCCAACAAAAAAAAAGTTCTGTAAGTGCATACTTTGTGGTTTGGCAGGTTCAAATTCATGTTTGTTTGTAGCAGAGTTGATAATAGAAGAGTTTCGCAAAGAGGAGCGAGCAACACGAATTTCGTTTCATTTTCGTGTTGCGTGCGTCTACATTTCAAATGAGCTGCTCAATAGGCAGTCCCGATAACTAGATTTAGTTTCACTCTTAGCGTTGCTATATATACAGGGTGTTCCGTTCCTTAGTGCAAGTATTTTCAGGGGCGATAGGAGATGATATTTGATGCAAAAAATGCTCTATGCATATGGTCAAATCTCAAAGTTTACGGAATTATTCGAACTTTTATGGTTTAGGTACATGTTAGTCTTGAATTGACTGTAACTCAAAAGTTATGCAAGATTTCTTTTCCTTCATTCAAAAGCCGAAAAAATTCCTTCATAACTATTTCATTCAAGCATTGAGTAATAATCATTTAGCGTCTTTTAGGAAATTTTTTTTTAGGAAAGATTTCTCGCGTTTCCGCATGTTGGTATGGGCAAACCTGGCCCAAGCGATGGACCGAAACCCGGCGACAAGCAGCCGTCTGATAGCAGTAACCCTTTTTTGCTTCTCGAAGGCAGAACCGATACTGAAGCACTAACCATCGTCACCTAGAACGCTTGCTCTATCCGAACAAAACGCCTCAAGCTAGCTGATTTTGTCTACAAGCACAACATCGACGTGGGCCTTCTAGCCGAGACCTATCTAAAGCCTGACAGCTTCTGGTTGCCTGACCACAACATCTTCTGGCTTGATCGCATCGGCTCCTGGGGGGAAGGAAGAAAGGAATAAAGTACCACATTCTACCCCACATCCGCACTTCCGTATTCGAAGCTCTTAGTGTGGAGATGAAATCCTCATCCAGACGCATCCGGCTCATCGCTGTCTACAGTCCTAGGCAGTGCACCGTCAGCAACGGGATGGCAACAAAATTTATCAACGATCTCACCACCATCACACGGTTAAATTCCCGCTTCGTCGTCGGAGGCGATTCGAATGCCCGTCATGAAGATTGGAGGAGTTATCGACAAAACCAAAACGGAAGCATACATTAATTGTTATGTTATGTATTCTCCGTGCGTGGAGTAACGATTATGATGTAGAAGGAGATGCCCGCTCATCACCATGAGGCACCAAGAGCGAACATTAATGTTTTTGGCTAGAAATGAAAGACATATGAAGAGCAAAGTGTTTTTTTACTGTTCCGTCAGTGTGCCTGCCGCAGAGCGAACATCTCCTTCTACATCAAAACGGAAGACTGCTGTTCGACCACGCCAAGCATGGACTGTATACGATCCACTACCCGGACGAACCGAAATTCATCTTACCCACTGGAAATCCCTCTACCTTGAACTTTTTCCGGACATCTCGAAGCCGGGGACGCTCATCAACCTCAGCTCTGACTCATCAACCGGTGGTGGCTGAAGTTAATATAAACGTGGTCCCGACTCCAGGGTGCCTTGGAAAGGACTATCATCATGTGGACTGGTTTCGGTTCGGCTGACTGATGGACCGAAACATCCATGAAAATCCGTCGCTGGACACCGTTAACTACATCGATGGTACACTAGGTGGACTCCAACGAGCTATAACCGTGGCTGACGACGTGGGTGCGTGCGACGTGTTCCGGTAAGGGGTAAGGCTTACTGCCATTGATTCCCACATCCAACTATTGATTCGGTTAAGAAGTGTTCGTAGACGCCAGTCTCAGAGGACGGCGGTTCTGAATAGGAAACGTGAGTTTTATGAGTGACAGTCAATTTAAGACTAACAGTCAATTTAAAATTTCAATAACTCCGTAAACTTTCAGATTTGAACATAGAACATTTTTTTTCACCAAATATCATCTCCTACCGCCCCTGATAATACTTGCACTAAGGAACCGAACACCCTGTATAGGGACTCTAGTTTGCCGCAGCTCTTCGGAACAAGATCGCGTGGTCTGCAATTTACTAAAACGTTGGAAGTCTTTATTATCTAGGTTGGTTCTGTTGATTGTAACTTAAAATAAATGCAGAAAGGTAACAAGATTTTCTCATTTGAATTCAAGGAGGATCTTATTTACATTGATAGTAACATAATATTGTTCGTCAGATCATCATTTTGGAGAGGAAAACATGGCTTCTGCAATGAATCAAAACAGTTCAATAAATTTATTCCACTTGGGAATGAGGCTATCCGGATAGATAAAGCGTGCTACTAGATTTCAATTTCCACCATTAGATGAATATGAATGAATATGGCCTTAAAATTTATACCAGCATATCCATTTCTCCGAATGTCAGAAGGTGTAGGAAGAGAAGAACGCACGCGTGCACTTATGCTGCGTCAAGCTACCCGTCAGCTACCCGAGGTGTTAATGTAGTTCAACTCCCCGCGGTGCACCTTGGAAACGTTAAGCTCCCTTTAACGTCTAAACCAAAAACGGGGGGCGCGCCATAGGGCGCATTGGGGTCGATGTCAGTAAAATACCAATTATGGTAACTGACTGCGAAAAGGATAACAAGTGGTACTGTTGTATTCTGGCTGTTTCCTGTGCCGTCTCCCTCAGTACTGCCGGGTTACACCGAGCAGGAAATGGCGAGCTTCCAGCAGCACATGTTGTCTCCGTCCCATTGAAACCTTGGCAGGCCTCCAGTACGTTCCATTCTCCACCGCCCGACCTCGCCAGTCGGCGGGAGTAGGCTCAGATGACCCTATACCTGTCTTACGCTGATCCGCCTCTGAACACGGTTCCCCATGAAGGGCCGTGTCAACCCGCGCATGGCCTCCATGCTCGCCTTCAAGCTTGCATAGATAACCATGGGATCAATATAGCGACTATTCAACGTGGGCTTGGATAGCGGATGGAGGGGGGCCCAACAGAATGGAGGGTAATACATCCGGAGCAACCAAACCCCAGTTAAAAGCGAATCCATTCGCTAAAGGCGGCAGGATCCAACATGTCCGACACTTGCGGAAGCAGTGGTATCGGAAGCAGGTGCCACCAAGCTATGCGTGGCTAGTGGATGGGCCGCAGGACGTCAATCCGGCGTTGGATGCGATCACCGAAGCGATCGGCAACAACGCATCTCCATACGAGAAGGAAGAGCAGGAAGCTGCTGCCACAGCCGAGCAAAGTGGCCATAGACTGACTCTAAGACCAGTAGGTCCCATTCAAATACGATGTTCTACTCGGCTCAGTCAGTACCAACTCATTGCGCCCCAAGTGAACTCACATGGTCCAGAAGACTCACTGCAATGACACGTGTCAAAACGGCTGCAAAATCCAGCAAGGCGCAGAGGGTTAACGAGCTGGGGTTTAACGGACCAAGTCTCATAACCGCACGTACTTGCATATTGATTGTTGGTGCCACAGAGTTGGCACGGCTAGCAGCCACGGAGATGGTGAGGGAGATAGCCTTGAAGAACACGCAGACCGCAGAGTCCGTCGTCGCCAACCTTTTTGGACGGCTTAGTACATGTGAAATTTTGAGCGTGTTCAAAGACGATCCAATAACAAAATCAACAATATACCGTGTTTTGAAAGATTGTCGTGATGGTAAAGAACCGGAAAATAAAAAGAAAAGTGGTCGCCCAACAAAATTGAGTGCCAGAACAACGAAAAAACTGCTGTCAAGCGCTGAAAACAAGGTTGGCCAATCAACACGCAAATTAGCACGAAAATTTCAGGTTTCAAACATGACAGTCCATCGGATTTTGAGAAAACATAACGTAATCTATCGGAAACGTCAGCGTGCACCAAAATATACACAGCAACAACTCGAAAAAAATACCAAAATGCTGCCGTGCACTTCGTCGCGAGCATTTTGCAAATGGAAAGTGCATAATTTTGGATGATGAATCTTACTTCACGTTTTCGCACCATGAATTGAGTGGCAACGATGGTTTCTATACTGCTAACATTAAAACAACACCAGACGATGTTAAATATGCCAGCAAATCGAAATATGAGCCAAAGGTGTTAGTGTGGGCAGCCATGTCATCGAAGGGTATCTCGGCGCCTTTGATACGCCCAAACAAGGCCAAAGCTGTCAATTCTGACGTGTATATCAGCCAATGCTTGCCGAAATTGAAGCAATTCATCAACAAATATCACGCTGACGACGAAATCATGTTTTGGCCGGATCTTGCAAGCTGTCATTACGCGAAAAAAACATTAGATTGGCTAACTGAGCAAAACATACCATTTGTACCGAAAAAGGACAATCCACCTAACGTGCCTCAGGCTCGTCCAATTGAAAATTTTTGGAGTGTTCTCAAACGTATGGTGTACGACAATGGCTGGGAAGCTAACAATGAGCAACAATTGGTTAATCGAATCAAGCGGAAGATGAAAGAAATAGACATATACACGGTCCAGAACCTGATTCAACATGCATGTTCGCCGTACACTGCGTAAAATCGAAGATAATGGTCAATTGAGCGTACTGTAAATATATTTTTCAACAATTTATTAATAGAATAAAATACCCTGAAGAGCATTTTAAAATCCGATTGTTTGATTTCAAGTACCATGCTTTTGAATTTTTCCCAGGACTTATGTTACATATGTTAAAGGTAAGAAAATCATATTAATTTCTCTGAATATTTCATATATTTATGTAACATCATATGTTGTAATAAAGGGAGGGACCATCGGAGTACCCGATTGAAGCGATTTGGATAGGAAGAGTGGAACTGCCAACTTCCTGTTGTTAACATTTCGTGAATAGAGGGCGGGCTCTTCTCCCCATCTAATGGAACTTTTAAATTGGCGAGGACTCGGTTTTGGTGTGGTTTATGCAAACTTGTTTCTGGAAGGAGATTCTCCTGGACCCCTGTAGCTTTGGGTTGCGCGAAAGTGTATCTGCTTACGGGCCCACAATACGTTTTTGGCCCTTCATACAGGAACATGATGAAACATTTACCACAGAACAACCTTGATCAAATCGTTTAATTAAAACAGTCCAGTGCTATAGGCAGTTGCCTGGCTACATTAGATGGTAGTTCAAATCATCAAGGGTTTGTGGCCCCCTAGCAGTCCAGATCTTAATCCGTTGGATTATTCGATTTGGGCATATGTTGAAGCACGAGCCTGCAAAACATCACACCCTAGTGTGCAAACCCTGAAGTCAACCATAACACGCACATGGCAGTAAATGTCGGAGGACTACGTCCGAAAGGCATGCTATGGCTTCCGGCGTCGGCTCGAGGATGTTATTAATAAAATGGAGGACACATTGAATAAATTTGTTTAAAAGAACTTTATAACGATAACTGCTCTCGAAAATGTTGATATTATCGCTTGAATTAGTTGAAAATGGAAATTGTAAGAAATAGAACAAAGTTTTGCATTATTTTCTGCCGCACCCTGTAGTATAGGACGGTGCCAGTTCGGATTTTGGCAAGTGTAGTTTTGAATTAATTTCAGCGTTAAAGACGATCAGCAAAACAAAAACAAGAGGAATCGAAACGGCTATGTTCATAAGTGTATTTGTTAATTGATTAGAACAACATTATTGAGAATTTACAACCAAGGAGCAGACGGAAGCCATATGAAAGTAGCAGTCATAGATGATCTAGGTAGGTCGAGCGTTAACCACGCCTCAAATGGGAGTTATTTGCATGAAAATTGAGAATGTTTTGTTTTATTTACAAACTCCCGGTTCTCTTTTACCGTAGTGTATCATACCGAACATTAAGGAAAATCGATAATCTTGAAATCACAGATAAGTATGGCTTTAAATCGTCATACTTTACTTGTCTAGAGAACTGCTCAGTCCGAAAGTGTTCTTCTAGCAACCAGAATAAGAACGTTTATGTTGGCAGAACAAATTACACAAGGGTCAATTCCATCAAATTCTTTTATCAATTCAACAAATTCAACATTGAGTGCAGAGCATTTGAAAATTCAACTATGAAATGCCTTATTGACTGCGATTCTAATGGTAGGTTCCTGTTAGTAATAATTTCAACGAAAATATTAAATGTTAGTACAGGAAACGGAATGATTTTTCATTTAATCATCAAATCTTTCAAAGAATGACACATGTATCCGGTTCAATTCCCTCCTTGAATTCAAATTTCTTATGCCGTATTTATTATTCCACACAGAAATAAAACATCTAAAGAAATCACTTATTTCTTAGACAAAGAACAAATGCACTTTATTTTAGTTTATGTTCGGACGTTCAACTCCTAGTACGCGAATTAAACATTATTTAAAAACAGCGGCTAATCTCACTCAATTGATTGACAACAAAAATCACTAAATCAATTCAAACGATGGCGAATCGTGGCTAGGTAAAATAAAATAGAACTATCTCGGTCTATAACATTTCTTTAAAATCTATCACCATCCAACGGCGTGCGACATTCTCCATAGGAATCACCATTCCTATTCAGTAGCTCTCCACATTACAACATACGCTCACACGCGCTTCCATCTCAATAAATACTCCCGCTCTTCTGGCGTTCATTAATTCTCGTTCATTCGCACCGTGCTCACCCAATTGTGTTGCTACCAAAAGAAGTTACTCCACCGTTTGTTACCTTCATCTCCAGCTCTGGCTTCTCGGCCATGCCCCGTAAGCCTCCCGAAAAGACTTCCAGGTCCATATCAAGAAGCATTATTGGAGGGTACCTTGACAGTCGACGCGAACCTCGGTAGGCTCAAACCAAATTTGGTCTCAATTCCGTTCAGCATGGGAAGCGCCGCTTGGTAACCACCGATATGATCTGGATTCACCTTTGAAAGCTCCTGCTTGGCCTTGGCCACGTCCGAACCGGCCGGTCTCGAACCGCCAAAGTCTACGTACAGCATCCGCTGTAGCAGTTCATAAGTAACTAACGTAACACCAAACTGAGGTGATGATCGGAAGACTCGGGCTAGTAAGAATAAGAGTAAATGAGTAAAATCTTTCGTCACACTGAATATGTCAACAACTAACCAACTGTTCCCTTCCAAAAGGCACGTGGTCCCTCTTCGGCCATAATTTTGCGGGTCGCGTCCAGCACCCCATTGTAGGTGGTCTGCCCCGATCGAGCAACCACTTGTAGTCGTGTTTTGATTACATCGGCTGGTGTGACCAACGAAGCAGCGGGAATACCGGCTATGGCACCAGCCGCTAGCAGTGTGAGCGGATGATTGTAACCCTGTTCATCAGCGAAGGCAGCTTTCGTATGAGCATACATTGGGAAATAAATGGCAGAGAACGGCACATCGCGTAACAGGCACGCACGGGCCCCTTTGTAAAGACCGAACAGCCCCAGCTCACGAACCACGTTCCAGGCGCGTACCTTAGCTCCACCCGCAATTTCACCAGCAACCTGAAGACGGATTTTCACTATCTCCAGCGGATTGGTGAAAATGACTTGAGAGCCACCAGCCTAAAAAATAAACAGTTCTGAAACTGATCGGGCTACTTGTGGACATTAAACTATCAAATACTTACACATGCACCAGCGAGTATTTCTCCCCACCGTGGAATTTGGCCCTGTTTATCGGTAAGCTTGTCACGCACCAAATCGTTCACGGTCAGCTTGATGGCCTTTTCCGGTGCCACGCCCATCAGCTGTGGTACCAGACCCCGATAGAGACCGAGGAAACCCTCATGACGGATTACCTGTGGAAGGCATAAACATTCAATACGTTGCACTGGAAGGATCAAACGTCAACTTACCTTTTTGCAACAGTCCCATGAGTTCCGGTAGGCCACCTCACCGATGAACGATCCGGTTCGCTGGTTCTGCATTCGAGTCTTGACCAAATCGATCGGATAGACGGCAGTAGCACCAACGGCTGTGGACAAATATTGGATATTTTAGACAATCCCCGAAACAATTACCCTGTTGTCACGGTAATGATGCAAATCTTTTGCGCTTCGTTAAAGGGTGAGTCGATAATTATTACGACACTTTACAACTTGCGATTTTTTATGCTTGACCGAAATTAATGAAATTTTGACCGATTTGTTTAGAATATTAAATCCATAGAATATTTATATAGAATGTTTATATCCGCTCAGTTGTGCAGTTGCTAGTGAGATTCCGATCGAGATGGAAAAAAATCAGCTCCAGTCGTCCGATTGAATAACCTGGGGCCGTGTTTTGGATCTCGAAACGAACGACTTTTTGTACGAACGCTTGTGAGAAATTTGTTCTTCGTTTCGAGATCCAAAATATGGCCCTGATCTATCGATCGTACGCGTTCAAGGTACAAATACTCATGATGAGGGAAAGAACGTGGAAGTTCGTTTCTCCAGGTACCCCTCCGACTCCGATCAACCCTGATTGGAATGAATATGACGAGAACTACAGTCTCATCATGTTGAAAAGGACTGCGAAAAGCACATGGGAAGCTCTGAGAACGCATAATCACAAAGATACTCGGACGGGAAAGTCTCGTTTCTGAAGGAGATTTGCAGCACGAACTTTCAAAAATGGAGGAATTTATTTACGGAATATAGGAGCTCTATTCCCGTTTTAAAAAGTCAAACGGGAAACATTGGCTACAGGTCCCTGCTGCAACATCATTCGGCCTGGCTACCGTGTTTGCGGTGATACCAGCAGATGACATTTTAACTTTCCTTGTGGCGACGAGATACTGGGCGAGATCATGTATTTCTGGTCCGGATTTCCGGCGGCGATTTTCATCTGTTAACGCATCAATTTGATCTACGAGATTTTCCTGGGACATAACCTCTTGAGGTGCAACTATAGTTCCATCGTTGATACTTAGAACCGGCCAAATATTGGCTGGCAGCCTCTGGAGAAAACGTATTTTCAGGAATTCGTCGTCGACGCTAAGACCGGATGACAGCACCTGAATCTTGGCCAGCAGGTGGGTGGCACGCAAACCACCCAAATCTCACGCGCTTAATAATGTTTCTAGTTTTGACTGCGGCGCAACTCAAATCGTGGTACCAGGCGTGTTTTGAGTGCGTCATATTTTGCGGTCGACTGGCGGTGCTTTCCCGAGATCGAAAACAATTGGTCAATCTTGGCTACGATGTGGTGAAATTTAGTCACGTCTTGCGTAATGCCGGCCAAAGTGGATTCCGCCTCGGCTTGTGAAATTTACATAGTTGGTCCGAAAGTTGGAAGTCTGGAAGTTTAACAGATACGGCTGCTGTAGTGGCTGGTTCTGGATTTGCCATTTTGTTTTCGTGTTGCTTCGTAGAGCTTTTCGTAATTCGTAATTCGTAATTCCGTTTCCTGTAAAACCATGGGAGTCACCAAACATGGCCAGGTATGCCTCGGAATCTCGGTTATGTGGAAGAAAGGACAACGATTGAAATAACTGTGGCGCTCGGACTACAAATATCGGTTTTTATTCTCTCTGAATTATACGTGCTGCCGAGTTTCCGCACCAACTGTCACATCTTCACAAGACAAGTTTCTGTTATCTCGCGGCAGTTTAGCCACAGACAAAAAAAGAGACGAAGAACAAAAGGGTAATGATGAGGAAGTAGAAAAAAAACTAGGAAAATTGGCTGCCAATAGCAAATGTCGAGCATTTTACTCAAACTCATCCTAAATTTAGTGAACAATGTCGAATCAAAAACGCCTCATTGTTAGGCTACTGTCAACAACTCCGTTTATTTGCATTTGTTTATTTTTATCGGTATCATATGTTTTAATGGGCCGTGGAATGTGAGCTAAAAAAGCGTCTTTTGCAGGACGTTTTGCTTTTTGCTTTCCATTCGGAAAAATCTGCGGTTGAAGCGCATCGTATGATTGCTGCAACTTATAGCGAGGCTGCAATTAACGAAAGAATGTGCCGTGAATGGTTTCAACGCTTCCAAATTGCAGACTTCAGCGTAGAAGACAAGGAACGTCCCAGACCAGTGAGAAAGTTTGAAAATTTGGAGGCATTACTGCATGAAGATTCAAGTCAAACGCAACACGAACTTGCAAATTCAGTGGATGTGACTCGACAAGCCATTTCAAATCGTTTGGAAGCCTTGGAAATGATCCAAAAGCAAGGAAGTTGGGTTACCTCGGTCATGCATCAACATCCACAACCAAGCAAATCATTCATGGTTCGAAGTTAATGCTATATATTTGGTGGGACCAACTCGGGGTTATATATTATGAGCTGTTGCAACCGGTTGAGATAACCACAGGAGCTCGCTAATGAACACAACTGATGCGTTTGAGCCGAGCATTTAGAAAATAACAATACCAGCAAAGACACGACAAAATCATTTTGCTGCATGACAACGCTCGGCCACACGTTTCTCAGGCCGTTAAAACCTACCTACACAGAAAGAAATCTTGTAGTAAAAACTACCATTTTACCCGACTACGCCTATCTTTAAAACTACCATGAAATTTCAGTCAAATTTACTACGTTTACGATAAAATCTTCAACGTTTGTGATATATTTGACAAACCTCATATTGATATCAACCGCACCACGGTTGATCTAATCGCATGGTAAAATCAAACGCGTTTATAGTCAGCTGAAAATTGTTGGTGATTGCGCTTAATTTAACCCCCGAAATGGTAGTTTCTACTGCGGCTTTTTTTTTGCGTGTAGAAACATTACAATGGAACATCCTTCTTCACCCGCCGTATTCTCCAAACATTGCTCATTCCGACGGCGAAAAAAAAGGATCAACAGAGCCCTATGAACGAAATTTTTTTTAAAAGTCCTGTACGTATCAGAACCATTCTATTTACACATGCTCAGTTTCTTTTGAAGCCATCTTCTGTTTGAGGTACACTCAGGCAAATAAACTTAAGAATTTCGTAAGGATCATCTTTTGAGCGATACTTTGGAATTTCATAAGGCTGACTTATGAATGGATTTTGTTTTATTCGACGTTGTTCTTGTACGCCCTCATGCTTTCCTAATTACAAGTGTTGAAATATACTAGTGGGCAAGTCACTGGACCCATAACCTCAACGTTCAAGGTTCGAATCCAGGTTGCTCCAAACTTCAGTTTTTTTTCAACATCATTATATTTCGTACGAAAAATTTATGAAGTTCAAACTGATTTTTTATGGCAAATAATCATAATGCAATCTTATGAATATCGTAAGTTTATTGCTGAGTGTATGACAAAAAAAAACAATCAACGGAAAAATAAATTTCCGTGAAAATCCGCTGGTACACCCCTCGTAAATACAAGTGCTTTGACGTTTCATTGTTTACACCCGCCTCAGAGCTCTGTACGCTATTTCAGAACAACCCAAATTTGAGTACGATTGACTCAAATTCGTCGGAAGTATGGTTACTCAAAAGTGAGTAAAGTTGGGTAGGAGTAACACGATGACAATTAGTAAACATCGATCAGTTCAGCCGATGTTGACTGTTTGTCATCTTAACAACTACGAACTATTTTTACTCACTTTTGAGTAGTTATACCACAGAGAACAGACATCCAGGCTCGAACATTTTTTCCCAATTTACTAGGTAAATTTTTAAAAGCAAACCGTTGGAAAAACAGCACCATCTAGTCTATGTTTCGCCAAACTAACATTGACAAACTATCAAATCTCGAGGCGAGCAAGTGGCGCCATCAACATACGATTAACCAAACCTAACGAAAACGAGCTGTAATTTTAAAATAGCAGTTACAGAAATGTACACATTAGGGCACTCCAGCTTGGTTGTCTGTTCTCTGTGTTTATACTTCCGACGAATTTGTGTCAATCGTACTCAATTTTGGGTGGTTTAGGAATAGAGTGTGCCGCAACTCGAAAAAGTAGACGTGCTGAGTTCATTCGGAATTGATTTTTAAGCGATTAACATGGGTGGCAAAAAAATTTTGCTGTCGGTCTCAGATTTCAGAACCATACCCACCACGCAGTTGCCGAGAGATAACAAACAGTCGAGTGAGCCGTGGTGCAGTTCAGAACATTTTTCTGAAACACCAGAGGCTTGGAAGTGTTGCTGATCGACCGAGACGTGAACGAAAACGGACCACCGAGAGGATCGCAAAACCATCCGAGAGATCAAGAAACATCCATTCATCACCATCCGAGATATGAGAGAGAAGCTGAACCTTCTGATTTCGGATCGCGTTATCCATCGACGCATCGCTGAGCAAAGGTTGAAAGTCCATTTTGCCCGGAAGCGACCGTTCATTAGCCGGACAAATAAGGAAAAACAGCTTCAATTCACCAGAACCCACATAACTAACCCCTGGAGTTCTGGAAACGTGTTGTGGGGTCGGACGAATCCAAGTTTGAGCAGTTCAACAAGAAACGGCGGCAAAAAATATGCCGCCGAAGTGATGAAGGAGGTCAGGATAGGCATCTCCAGCCAACCATGAAACACGGTGGAGGTAATTTCATGGTCTGGGGTTACTTTTCGTGGTTTTAAGTGGCTAATCTGGCCCTAATCAATGGAATCATGACAGTAGATGTCTATATGGGATTTGGAAGGCAACTACACCATTCAGCAAGCTAATAACCTCCAGCATACGGCCAAGAAAACACTCGCCTTTTTTCGATCCTGTCGCATCAAACCCTTTGAAAGGTCACCCCGGAGCCCTGACTTGAACCCAAACGAGAATAGTTGGACGATTCTGGATAATAAAGTGGAAAATACAGACGTAACCAACAAACAAACGTATCATGCGGCGTTCGCGAAGGCTTGGAACGAACTGGATCCCTGCTACCTCAGAAACCTGGTGGAAAGCATGTTAAAATGGCTACAGGCGATTAACAAGGCAAAAGGGTGTTATATTGATTTTCGCCGTTTTTTAAGTGGTACTCAACAGGCCGGTGGCGGATTCGTCCATGCCTTAACCTACCCCGCAGTGGGATGTTAGGAAACGTCCTTGGTTCGAGTATCACTATATCCATGCCCTTCGCTCAATTTTCAATACTTCTATTCAATTTTCAACCTTCCGTACACTGACGGAACTTTCATCACTTTCTCTCCATATCTTTCATTCTAGCAAACATTACTGTCCACTCTTGGTGCCTCATGGTGATGAGCTAACATCTCCTTCTACATCATTAACGTTTGCAATAAAAAAATGAACAAAAACTGCTGATTTTTCATGGGTTTACCTTCACCTGCACTGACGAAACTACACATGCAGCATCAATCATAGTAACCCATGAGTCAGCAGACAAAATTTGACAGCTGTATTAGCCGAACTCTAACCGTGACTGCAAAAACATCTACAACATTTTCGCACTAATAGACAACAATCAGAGCATCGAAAGACAGCCCGGTTCCGGGCCCAGAGCGACAGAAAGCTCCAAAGGATGCTGAAGAAGAAGACCGAGGGACAAGTGGCTGCGTGCGCTTGGCCTGGAGGTCGGTTCAACCGGCCAAACAGTGAAAAAGAACCTGGCAAACATGAACATACATGTCAGGAAGCGGAAGTCGCTTCCACTGGATTCAGGACTACAGGCAATGACGCAGTGGCTGATCAACTCGATTTTCCCGGCGAATCACGACGTAGCGGTGGTGATGCACGACGAGACCTATCTCACCCTGGATGGCAACGACTAGCAGGGCACTTCGTATTTTACTTCCCCCACGAAGGAAGTGAGCTCCGAGGAGAAGTTCAGTTCACACACCAAGTTCCCCAAGAATGTGCTGCTGCGGCAGATAATCAGCGAGAAGGGGATATCAAGGACGCTCTTCTTTCGCTCCGGACTGGCCGTGAACGGAAAAACTTATAGTACGAAATGCCTGCCGGAAGTTGCGTCGTTCAACAAGAAATATTAAAAGGGCGAAGACGCGGTGTTCTGGCCGCTGGCGTCACCCACTTCTCGAAGCGATCGTTGGAGGAGATGGAGCGGCTGAATATCTATGTGGTACCCAAGTCGGCGAACCCGCCCAACGTCCCCCAGCTGCATGCCATCGAGAATTTCTGGGCCAACCTGAAGCGTAAGATCTACTTCAACAATTTTGTCGCGAAAACTGAGGAGGAATTGATAAATAAAACGAAGCCTTCCATTGGAAATTTATCAAAAGCAATTATATGACTTACTTTTATAAACATTTACAAATTCCCATGTTGAGTTCAATTAAATTTTTAGATAACCTATCCTACAATAGAGAGACGCTTGTACTCTAGTGAACTTGAAGTTAAAGGAACCATGGTTTCATCAACCTGATCGCCAATAAAACGCGTCTAGATCGGTTTATTCTAATCACTAGGAGAGGATCGACTACACTAAACTAACGTAATAAGCTTAGTTGTGAGGATTATAATTTTCTAGCCAAACACTGCAAAAGCGTGATGTAAAGCTAGTCAATGGTTTCGCATCGAAGCTGTTATTCTTGTATTGAAATTCGAACTTACCTCCAGCAACCGAACCCAACGTAAACCGGTACGTGCTCTCCAACAACTGGATAAAGATGGACCGATCGGCCGGGGACTCAACGGCTTTGATCTCCGTCAGCCGGGTTGTGATGTGCTTGGTGTAGTGCTCCGGTGCAATACTGCTCAGATCGCCGTACACTAATCGCCTACATTCGGACGCAACGGCACGCCATGGATGGTTTTATCACACAGTTCAAATTGAAGCAACATAATCGCCAATTTGGGTTTATAATAATGTTGGAAGGAGCAGGAAAAAAACAAAATAAAACAAAACATAATTAATCGACCAGAACGAAATGAAACAAAACGATGAGGACATTTTGGGAAATTCAACATTACAGAACGTCAAATGAAACAAGCGATCATCAAGAAGCCAAATAGGAGAAGAAGAGAAAAAAAGAAACCAAATGAAATACGTTGTGAAAAATGTTGCAGGAAACGAGATTTCGGTATAACAATTTTTTTTTCAATTCAAGAAATACTAACGAAGGCATCCAATTATTCGTGTGTGTACGTGCTACAATGATTGAGGTCCACTATTGCAGATGAACGGAACTTAAAATGAAGAACTTACGAACAGCGTCACCCACAATTCGTAACAGCCTCTATTTTAAGTTAATGTTTTCTAATTTAGAGGTAGGAATTTAGCTATCTGATAAGGAATCTTAACGCCTAAAAATCAGTTCTGTCTCAAAAAGCTCTGAAAAATGAATGAGTATTTTTTGGTTTTCGATTGGCCTTGGGAAAATACAGTGGGGCACTTTTTATGCAAAGATAACTTGCCTATTCTTCTCTATTACTTTTTTACGCTTCCACCAAACACTTATTGCCGTTCATTATTAAGAAATAGTTTTTGCCGAATGCAGGCAGCGGCATGGCAGCGTTTGAAGAGAAGAGAAACAATGAAGCATTATCATTATGGTCTTCGCTTGGATTAACTATGTACGTTATCGTTAAGTTTGATTGATAATTTATACGATTAAACACTGATGATGTTGTGATATTCAAATGAGTCCTTTCGTTTGAGTGAATTGTTCTAAACTTAGGGAAGAGATGACTTACCCGTCTGGTGAATTGCTCCGGTTAACTGGAAAAGAATGTCGATTTCCAGTGGGGTAATTTGGCTCATAGTTTGTGCAGTGTGTAGCAGTTCATCTTTGGTAATAGGTTCCACACGATTTCCTCCAGTGACGTTAAGGTAGATCCGTTTGATGAGCTCCATGTTATTCAGCAGAGAATTAAATGCCATGAAGTACGGAAAGCTAACTTTGTGTCCTTCTGTGACCTAAAAATCAGAATTATCGTTAACTCTATTAGTCCTATGATGGTAATATTTCACGTGACCTACTCACCGCAACAAGATTATCTTTAACCTCCGACGTGAGCAGATGTTTCTTCACGTTCACCATGATGTCCTGAAAATCGAGTGCCGAGATAAACCCGGACCCAGAGGTGTCTTTCATTCGGAAGGCTTCCAGCGCGCACTCCTCATGAAAGTCATGGAGAAATTGAGAAAATTCTGCATAGTTGATCGTTCGCTGTCGGTCCTTGCCAAAGTAGAGCTGTATGAATGGACCGTCCAGTTTGAACGGGATTTTAGCGTGCAGATCTGTCTTTTTGAAAACATCGACAAACTCACTGTACGTCACCGAACCGTTACCATTTCGATCGAACAGCTGGAAAGCGGTTTTGTACAGAGCGTCTGGTGTGCAGAGAAGACCTTCAAACGCTTGGAATTCAGCAAACGAGATCAATCCATCTTTACTGGTATCTGCGATACCGGCCAGCAACGTTACGGAATCCTACAATAAACGTAAAATAACTCTAAACAAAACATTCAAACCACGCCGCCACTCACAGATGTCACGTTGTTTCAAGGTCGTCTGAAAGACACTCAAACAATTGTATTTTTATTTGCTGACTCACCTCATTGTATGATTGTCCTAGGAAACCCCGTACGAAATCACCACTGGTCATGAACAGTTCACCGTTGACTTCTTGGGTGGCATATTTGTTGAAGATTTCGCGTAGCTTCTCCGTGGAGCTACGCTTCAAATGCATGGGACCCTAAAAAGATGAGAACCAAAACAAAATGGTCAGATATGGAATACAAAAACAGCCTGCATTTAATCGTCACCGTGCTCAATAGCGGCATATTCACTATCGTTTCTATTAGACCTCACTAATGCTACTACCGCACTTCAGCAAGCCAACATGTGAGCAGCAGAAATCGGTCAACGGACTAAATTAGACTTAGAGTAATTTTCCAAAAAAAGGAAGATAAGAGCTAACACGAAGATTGGCTTAGCCAATAGCGACGACGCCGAACGACGACTGTGTGAGCTGTGGTGTCTGAATGCGTGACATTCTAGGGCCTCATTACGCCAGTCGAAAAGAAGCACGTAGGTAGGAACGCGTGCATTGCAAAAATGTGTAGTTTCCACTGCGAAATGAGGGCCTTGATAAGAATCTCGATGCAGTAAGACCCATACTATCGATTTCAATCAATCGATGACAATCGTTTCTGCCGGTAGTCACATGTAGGGGGCGACAGACGTTATGGACGTGACAGTAGGGTTGAGCACGACTTCATCGTAATAACCTATATCCGTTGGATCCATAGCACAAATTAAAAATTATAATTCAATGTTTAAGAAGTAAAATACAAGCCATTGCAATGCATCAGAAAAGAAAATACAAGCCGTTGAACGAAATTGGATTTAAGAAGAAGTGAAAGTAGAGGTGAAGAAGAATCAAGAGAAAGTCGATAATATCTCAATAAATTATGAATTGTTCGCAAATCCAACGATAGGTATGTAATTTGTATGAAGTTATCTGTTAAAGAGTTTTCCCTTGTTTGGTAAAATCCATCAGTATAAGAATTGCCATTAGTACGAATAAAATCAGTATTAAAACCATATTCAATCTGACAATATTTATATGAAGATTTTAAGTTTATTCGTTTCGATTGTTAATGAAAGAAGCATTTTATCATCGTTATTTTTTAACAAAATTAACCAGATGATTTCGACATACTTGCTGGTCTAACTCTTTCCTCGGATGAGTTTATAGTCATAGAGAATTGGAGATTTTTTTCCATATTAGAAAAATTAGATTGTGTGTTTGCTTCGAAATACTACCTCACAATGCCCTCCGCTCAATTTCAAAAACTACTTCTATTCAATTTTCAAAGCCTGCCGTGCGCTAACGGAACTATCAATACTTTCTCTTCACAACTTTGTTCTAGCAAATAAATTGCTGTCTACTCCTAGAGCCTCATGGTGATGAGAAATTATTTCCTACGCAAACTACATCATCAGAAAAATATCTTTTAAATGTAATCAAAGAAAGGTAACAATTTGAGACATTCCTCGAAATAACGTAACCTCGATACAACAGTTATGGGCCTACTATTCCGACCGCCATTAGGTCGAATGGTACATTTTGCCGGATTGATTACTAGGCCGGATTACTACTATACACGCAATAAGAATTCAATCTTTTTTTTTTTGTTTAGAACTGAACTGCCGTTATACGCATATATGTTCCATGTTCTATGGCGTTCCCATTACACATTGGACAGGTTGCTTATAACGGTAGTGTAATATGCACTGCTCAGGATTCAAAGAAGGAATAATCTATCATGAAAGTTCATTAGTGTCATGCCGAAAAGAATTCATAAAATACTTCGCCCTTTTACTTTTCAAAATTCGACCTATTGACCCTTTCAGACCAAAGTTTTTCGACCTAGTGACCAATTCAGCCAAATGGCCCTAATATAACGTAGCCACCTTTTTTTCATTTTAAACATTCAAGAACGCCACCTTTTTTTAAACTATTTTTTTTAAATTCAACACAAAAACAATATTTATCAATTACGTTGAGTTCTTCAAGTAGAAGAAAATACGCAAAAGAAATTAAATAATTAAAGTAATTAAAATTTTAAATAAGTAAAATGTTTATTTTCGTAGAGTCAAAAACAAGAATCATTTAAAAAAATAGAAACTGATTAGAAACATATTAAATGAAAAACATATTTTATGTTACATTAGATATAATGAGGAATGAAAGTAACATTAACTCGTATTTAATAAACGAGAGTACTAAATCTATGATAATTTTTGTCGTAGGACTTACATCTGTCTTTTCTAGATCGCAGCAAGCCGTGCTTGGCAACTGATGTGTTTTGTTTTTGCTGCGTCGTTTTCGCGAGAAAAAAATCAAAATAATAATTCGTAATTCGACTTAAACAAACAGTAAAATCAAAAAATCAAATGTTTTGTGTAAGACGTAGTGAATGTAGTCGATTCCCTCCCAAAATGTGTGACACACGTTAGTATTTTCTCGTTTTTTTTTTTGTTTTTTGTGCTTCACCTCCGCACCCGGAGGAAGAGTTAATATCAGCTTAGTTGTGTTTGTTAGTGCTATTTGTATGACACGCGGATATAAATGATTAAATAAGAGTATGTTTCCGCATTGTTGATTATTGGCAGAGTGTGGAGAAAAAAAGAAAACCAGTGTAATGTAGAAAACGGCCGTTTGCTGGTCAGAAGCAACGAACGAAGCTAACGGGCATGCGCTCATGAGAGGCTGGCATATAATTTCAGATGCACTCACCACGTGGTGTACAGAGAAAGAGCCGTGAAGTTTTTTTATTCTTTCAAAAGGGCGTTTGATTGTATATACACATACACATACACAGGACATACGTCTCCCTTTTCTATTCCGGTATAGGGGCGCTGTTCAAAAATTTCTGAAATTGAAAGCGTTGCGCAGGTTTGGAGATTTTGAATGATAATATCTCCTCTCTGGCCCACAGAAATTCTACGATGAGTATTTCATTCGAAAGGTAGAATTTAAAAGCTGAATCCCGGTTGCTAACGCTATTCATCACATTTGTTCAAACTTTTTAAAAAGTACTTAAAATGACGTCACATTAGCGTCGCGCTCTGATTGGTTCGTACTGCCACAGTTATAGTGTCAGCGATTATAAAAAATATGGGGACGTCCGACCAACAATCAGTTCTTGCTGTGCATAAGCGTATACGACAGACGTGTTCGCGGAGCACGTTGGTAAAAAAGGGCAACCCGTGATACCAAGAAGACCCGAATCATCCAACGTCCTCTGCAGCTGGCCAACCGCAACGACGAGGAGCAGATCAAACTTTTATCCAGTGTGACCATTTCTCAGAGTGGTCTTCTGGCTGAGTGGTGCAGCCTGAAGAAGACTGGGCAAAAAAATCAAATGCGAACCATGTTTCCTCCGTAAACGACTCATATCAGTCCTTTTCAGGATGACCAAATCAATTTGCCAACTAAAGAGTATGTTTGATTGAAATTTCTCTTGAGCAGTTCGAAATTTTCATTACCACGCACCGGCTCAACATGGCGTTGCTTGAAAAGCCGCGTCCCGGAGAAAATGGCCAAATCATTCAGCCACGCCATATTCGTGGTCAAGTGGTTAGCGGCGTCACCCGTCGTTCAAGCGATTACCATGAAGTGAGGGTTCGATTCCCGCTCTAGCCTGTGAAACTTTTCGCAAAACGAAAATGTTTATACTGGTCCACTTGGTGTTAGGTTAAGTTGTTCGTCTTCAACTCGAGATTGAACAGCCTGAACATTGAACATAGAGCAAATTACAGCTATGCTCAATGTTTAGTCTGTACTAATTCGAGTTGAAGACGGTTTAATTGTGTATTTTTATTGTAGTTTTACGTGCTGCCAAACACCCAGGGGGTGTGTCCTGGGAAAATTTCAATCGCGAAACCATGCTCTCTCCATAAGGAATCAATTTAACACTTACAAGCACATTGGACATTCAACAAACAAAATATAATTAACAGTTAATTCGGCCCAAACGGCAGTTTCTATAGATTTTCGTGGAGAATAGTAAATCTTCACAAACTAATAGCATAGGATTTCATGGTTCTTTATGCTGAATAAAATATAGTAGAAGTTTATTAATTCATTGACATTAATTTCACATCAACAAGTAGTCCTACGTCAACTTTGCAGTTATGTCAATAGCATAACTCACCCTTTCGTGCAGCAGATCAGTAATACATATAAAATAAATTTTTGTTTCTCTCTCTATGTTTCTCTCTTTCTTTCTACAGAATAAATTGTAACATCATTCTGCTTTTTTGTGTCTAGCTTTATGTATTGTATCAGTGTTTTTGTTATAGCCTCAGTGGTTAGCGTCGAAGTCCCACGGTTAATGCGGACGATTTGTGAAGACGATAATCTTTGCCGCCAAATTATGAGGTTTATGAAAAGTTGCCCGATCACGAGCCTATCCAGCTGATTCAGCTGAAAAAGTTACCCGATCCAGCTGTGGTTTACTTTTACTCAAAATCGAAACCTCTGAAGGTTTATCAGATTACCGATGATCTTGTATAACGACTTTTGGCAGTGAGCGAAATCAATAGGGACTCAATAAACTGAGCGTCGTTGTGTCCAGCCTCAAGGAAGCTAATGAGTTTGTTGTCGCTCAGCTTTTTACACCCGAGTAAAGAGTGTATATCCCAGCTCGGAGTATTGAAAAAGAAGGTGGGGTCACCAAAACTAGTTTAATCCTCGAGATCCTGCTAAAGCAGGCGGTTGGTTGATTTAATATCCCTCTGCTATAACCAGTTAATATATAATGGATTTGGAAAGACTAGGCACAGTATCGATCACTAAGGGCCTGTTCATAAACCACGTAGACTCATTTTTGGAAATCGCAGATCCCTCTCCTCCCTCTTAGACTTTTCCCCTACATTTTTTTAAATTTTGTATGATTCGTAGACTACGTATACCCAGAAAAGTCTGCGTGGTTTATGAATAGCCTCTAAGGGTAAAAAGAAGTTTACCCCTTCATACTCGTTTAGTGCAACGTTAATACGTCGAATTGGGGAAACATCGACTACTAGAGCGGTTGCTGGGTCGTGATCTGCCAAAAATGCAAGCAGATAGGACATTACGGCATGCTGACACGCTGAATTGTGGAGAGAAACATGAAGATGGCGCCTCTGCAGATAGTACATCAAAACTTCTCCGCGTGCTCTCTTTTCTTGCCTAGCGTATAAACAACGTGGAGAAAAATTAGAACGCTCGCTACACCAACGTTCCAGGCAATCTTAGCGTAAGAAAAGCCTCCGACGAGTCTGATTTTGATTTAGATGAAAAGAAGACATCATTCAGTTTTTCGGTAGGTGCTTCGACGACGCGTCCGCTCACGGAAAAGTTGTTAAGCAGGAGCTCCAAATCAGCCTGCCTATTTCAAGTGTCGAAAAACCCTCTAGCAACCGCCAGAGAAATCGAGGAAACACTGAATCTGGACGTTTTTTATTATTCCTTTATCTCCCGGTTCATCTCCCGTCGTAGACACTCAAATACCTTCTGGGTATTTTTATAACTTGTCCGGGAGTGAGATTCGAACTCGTGACTTTGGCTTGAGAGGTATGGTTATTAATCACTATTCCTGAATCTGGACGTTTCTACCAGAACTGTTAATGCCGGTTCAAATGGGAAGGGTTAAAAAGCCGTCTGCAGATTCGCCAGCCGTCCCTGAGAGCAATACACAAGATAAATAGACTCGAATTTGCATAGAAACATATTAACAATAAATCTGCCTTCTAGGATTCAATCTTATGGTCCGATAAAAGCAAATTTAAGGTCTTCGAATAAAAATTAAAACGAGCAGGACTTGGCAGAAATCCGGCGATAAGCTTGAAGATCCAAATATCTGCAAAACTATCAAACAAGAAGTTGGCCCTATTATGGTGGGGGGAGGGGTTGTTGCCCGCGGAGTAGGAAATCTGAAGTTGATCGACGGGATATGACGGGATATGATGGGTATTCTGGAATTTGAAGCCATCAGTCCAAAAGGGGGGCGTCATTTTAGCTTCCAACAGGATAACGACCCCAGGCATTCCAGCGAACTTGCAAAGAACTATATCAAGGCAAAGAAGATCAACGTGCTGGAATGGCCACTCCAGAGCGCTGATCTCAACCCGGTAGAGAAACTTTGGGCACTTTCGGAGAATCGGGTGAGTCCATATTCATAGAAGTAACAAGAAAGCATTTTATAGCAGAGAAGTAACAAGAAAGCATTTTTTGAGGAACTCGAAGCAGAGTAGGGGCGCAGATAAAATACTACTAAGCGCTGCCCAACAAACATCAGTGTCGACTAATCGCTTGTTCAAGCAAATTTGCAGAAGTTATTCAGCGTTCTAGAAGCAAAAGCTGAACAACTTATAAAAATTTGATTGAACAAACAGTTATTCAGCATTGATGTTTGTTGGGTTAGAAGACAGCATGCCAAGACGTCTTGCTGCAATCGTTGAGGCGCGAGGAGGTGCAACAAAGTATTAATCGTACGACTCAGAATCTGTTGAAGTTCTTCAAAATTAACTCCACGCATGTGGTTTTTCTCTATTTATGCACAACTGTTTATACAATTTGCTGCCAGAGAATCATATCAGCTCTTCTCAGGGAAACTCTACATCTTCCCAATTCAGCTACATCGATCTCCCACAGGGATCATGTTTAAGTCCCCTTTTGTATATTTTATTATGAAACTGGTTAATATATTGGTGATTGTCTAAATGACAACTGTATATTTAGAAAATTTGGCGTAGTGTTTGTCACGGGGCCCAATGGGGTCGAGATGCACGGATCCTTATAGGATACCTTAGACAATTTATTTTCTTAGGCTCCAGAGGTAAGTATCGAAGTCTATACGGAGAAAATTGAGTTGGTATTTATTTTCTAGAAAGCATAACCCTGAACTACCGAAGCTACATATTTGGGGTACACTGGTCTTAGAGTTAGTCTATGGTATGAATGCATGACCAAATGGCTGTATGAATACAGATTCATTTACCAACCCTGGACAAACATCTGCAAACTCTAGAATATGAAATTATATAATGCACTTCCCACTAATCACGATTGTTTGGCACAAAACCAGAACTAGATAATGCAAAAACAAAATCACTATTGTGTCAAAGCGGTTTGTTTAGCATATGTCTAACCTTGGTTGATGACGTTTTGAATATGTCAAATACGACAAGCTCATACTGCTAGAGCCATCTACTGACAAACAACGAGAACTTAGTTGCGCACATAATAACATACTCTACCCGTTATTTCTAAACAACCCAAATTTGAGTACGATTGAAAAGTGAGTAGCCTCTTTCGTTCAACAAAACTAAAGTATGTGCTCAATTATTCAGTATACCGCCGTTGACTGATAACAGCGACAATTCAATTCGAACTGACCGAAAGCATGCAAAACAAACGGCCATGCATCAACCGACAATGAATGGTTGGACGAGTGACTCCGCCGGTCGTAGCACGTGCTTTCCATTCCTATCTCTCGGCCGGCATTCTACGAGCTTGGCGGTCATCAGCTGAGATCGTTGTTCCGTTAGGATAGAATTTTCAAACAAAATTTGATCACGCTCGAGGCAAGTGATTGGTGATGAATCTATTTAAAAGTGAGTGCGAAAACCGTCACAATAACACATTACTCACCGTTTGCGTTTTAGCTGGGTGGCGGCTGATGTGTTCATTGAAAACGCCCTTGTGTGCTTTACCGTAGACGATAACAATTCGAGGGGAAATCGAATACTACAATTTAATAAAAGTAAACTTTAAGGTTAACAACCTTAAACCTTATTTAGCTGGAACTGACTGCATCAAATGGAGCGATTATCAGCTAGCTAAGGTCCAATCGTATTCCCGAATAAGTCATGATTGGATGAAAGCTAAGGTATGTAGCTAGCTATTCTATAATGTAAAATGTATGTTCTGTCCCTATATATAAGTCCTGTATTTAGACCTTTAATTGATAATGAGTTGTGCATTTTTTTATGGACGAACATAAAACATACGGCTACTACTTATGACCGAATTTGTAAGTGTCTACTGACCAAATAAAATGTTTTAGAAGATTTTTGATCTAATTTCCGAATTTAATAAAAAAAAACAAGGGGTTGATAACGTCAAGGTACCACTGTAATAATCATAGTCAGAATGATTTGAGAATGTAAGCCTTTCAAATAATATAGCAATATCTTTTTGATTATCAGTTATTGAAGCACCTCGTGTATTAAGATGTATTATCAAACACGAAATATGTGAAAGTACACTCAGCAGATAACATACACACACATTAGCTGTACCTGCACACTGCTAACACTTCGTGGACGAATATAAGCTTTCGCAACACGGTGTTCAGAATAAAAAGTCATGCCATCGCCAATTCGCTAATTACCTCCGTCCATTTATCTCAGGACAGTTCGTGTGCCAATTCGAGTATGTTATCGCATTGCGCATTGAGTGAGATAGAAATCATGTGATAATCAAAATGCAAACGCATTATTTTTGATAAGGAATGTTAACGACACAGGACGGCTCAGAATAGCAAACGCTGTTGATTACCTAGTGAATGGGTATGACGTTGGGGATTTGTTTACTCCACATGCAATATTTCATCAGCTTTCTTCCATTATAAACAAGTACTGGAATGGCAGACAATGAACTATTCTCATGGCAATTGATAAACCAGAAAAACAACAGTGAAAACAACATAAACACACTCCTGGTTCTCAACTTAGGGTACGCGTATCACTAGCGCTTTGCCAGGAAGATCAACAGTTCAAACCTATGTCAAACGTTTATAATTTTCCATACAATGTTGATGTTATTTACGGACTTTTGCTGGTAGATGTTTGAGTAAGAAGGTTTGACGGTTAGCGATTTCTTTCTTATCCTGGTTTTGGGCTTGAAGATAAGGTCATCCGAACTTATTGAGCAGACATGCCTTTGAAAGGAAGCCCTTAGTTCTCTCAAAGAAGTTGAACCTCTGCTGCCAGAGACGGCTGCCCTGCGTTTCAGTTGAAAGACGATGACTATCAGACCTTTACTGCAGTTAAGTACGCTACTTTTATTCCAACAAACTATTTCTAACCAGATTGCTTAACAAAAGTGTCTTCAAGAATCTGATAAGAAAGAGTTAAACGAAGAATTCAAAGGAATACTCCTACTGGATTCGAACCATGATACCTTTCTCTTTCCTTAAGCCCCGAATCAAATCGTGAGATTTAAATAACAAAAATAGCTTTTTTTTGCTTCATACAATACAATACACTTACTTTGTCTACAACGACTGAGCAAGAGCTACATAACAATAATCAATCGAGAATAGTCTATCTTCCTGCTCACTTTAGTCTAGTGACGCATAATGCTATAGTGCTTTTAGGGCTGATATCCACTCATAAGTGATATGCCAGTATTCACTCTACTCTTATATGTATTGGTAGGACTTCTTATGTTTAATACAAGGGGATACCCGGGGTTAAATAATAAATGTTATATACATCTGTCATATCAACACTTTTTTCCGACTGCAATACGCCGTAATCAAGAAATCATCATATACTACCAAAAAACGGCGGAATCCGAAACCAGTGTTCGGAAAAACTCAAATCCTTAAAACTTATGCTTGAGATTCAACGAAGCAAAAATAAACGGATGATCACTTCGAATTTTTAAGTCTCAAATCTAAGATTTCATATGGCCTGCTTTAAGGATTCTTACTGCACTGCAGCAAACTAGTCTTAATGATTTTGGAATGTGAAAACTTTGTATTTTTCAGATTTATGCCATCAAAAATTTGAAGTGGTAAATCAAAACGGTCATGATGGAGGCCAATTTCGTCATCTTTCATTGTTTGTCGTTAACAAGTGCTTAAAAAATGCCTTTAGCGATTTTTCATGCAACTATCCTGATAAAGTGCAGCAATTTGATAAAATGCAGCAGAAGCTGCAGAGTAAAATCGAAGACAAGGAGCCTTGGGTCGATAGGTTGCTGGAACCGGCCAAACTTGAAAGATGTACCTGAACAAGGCGGACACTGTTATCCGAAATAAGGCCATTTTTTTAATGCATACGTTAGAATACGAATGTGTGAAAATGTATGAGAACCTCAAACATGAATTTTACAGGCCCAAATCAAAGTTTATTCACGCAAGCACGTGAACGACTATGGACTGACAGTATCGGATAACTGTCCTAAACGAGACTTAGCTCGATTACTTAGCAATTCCCTTCAGTGAGCGAGTATAAGGACTATCGCTGCGTCCAAAATTCTAATCACAATCGTGAGTCTACCGTAGGTTCGTGATGAAGCATGCATCTCCTATTGACTAGCTTTTCATGTTTGGTGACTTCAACCAAGCAGGTGTATCGTGGAAATTATCTCACAAAACATCTCTGTACCCAGTCCCGGCACTTCCTGTAATTCATAAAGGATCAGTTAGCTTTCTCGATAGCCATAGTGCAGATACCGGAGCTTGGAACAACAATTTCTGGAACGCCGATTATCGCAGAATCGTTGACGCGCTGTTTAACATAGACTACGACAGCATCCATGACAGCGTTGATTCCGCTGCTCAACTATTTCACAAGTCTTGGCGTATGTCCACCAAAAACGTCATAAAAATACCTGTTGCCGTTGATTCGTCAACGTGGCAATCCTGTAATAATCTGGCCTGACGTTGCTTCGTGTCATTACGCTAATTTGACCATGGACTGATACAAATAGAAAAAGTGGATCCCCAAAATTGCCCTGAAATTCGTCCCATCGAACGATTTTGGGCTATGGTGAAGAGGATATTTCATAAACATGTTCGGTCAGCTGATACAGTGGAAAAGTTCAAAAAGATAGGACAAGAGCGTCAAAAATCGTTGCTAATCAATCTGTGCAGGACATTTTAAAGAGGAATTCGAGAACTTGCTTATATATGAAACAGTCATCAGCAATCTTTCATGAACTGTTGATAACCAATGAAGAACCAATGTAAGAATAAAAATTGACATAAATAAAAATACACAAGTTTTTTAACTCACTGAAAGTGTGTCCTTTCATTCTGGGACGGTCTACAAGATCGAACAAAGTTCACCGAAATACAAAGTTGACCATCTACAAGATCGGTAGTCCTCTACGGCCACAAAACATAGTCATTTCTCGAGGAGCAGCAAAGCACCATTGGTGTCTTTGAACGGAAAGTGTTGCGTAGGATCTGCAGTGGAGTGCAGATGGAAAACCGAACATGGAGGAGGCAAATGAGCTACTTATTACATCAGTTGCTGGGAGAATCACCCACCGTTCATACCGCTAAAATTATCGACTACGGTGCGCCGTTCAGGTCGTCAACATGTCGGACGACATCCCCATTAACATAATTCTCGATAACGATTCGACGGGCACAAGAAGAAAAATTCAAGCCAGTCCGACAAGTGAGAATCGACAATTCTCGAGTACTTTTTCAAAAGGACGTAAGTAACAAAATGTAAACAAACGCGTTGTTCATTGCATGTTATTAAAAAATCATGTTTATGATTCACATTTGATGAACTTTCTGATGGATTGTTTCTGAATGTTTTTACTAACTTTTTACAAAACGGTGTAAAATCAATTTTGCACTTTTTGGGAATAATGTACATACGCCGCTTGTGTTGAAAAGTAACTTGCGAATCATTGTTATATCATTTGAATGCCTCTTAACGACGCGTAAGTAAAAGGCTTTATACCTCAAGGTTAAAAATTTAGATTTTATTTAGTCCAAATTGATATTTTTAGCAAAGATATTTTTACACCGTTTTGTTGCAGAAAAAACTAATACGTCACTATAAATTAGAAGAAAAATTAGTAATCTCCATTTAATTCCAACTACCTTTGCTTATCTTCGACAGATACGCGTATTTCGTCTACAATGTGCAGACTTCTTCAGTGTCTCGTACTAATAACTCGAGTTATTAAGTATTTTCGTAAATTAGCTTTCACTCGTTTCGTAAACATGGATTTTTTACATAGAACAAACGTCACGCAAATTGTATGAAACATTCATACTGCTTGTCATCTAAAAAAATGCTATCATTACACCTTTCTTGTACAATGCACAAAATGAATTTCGTGAAGACCAGCCAATCGCTGCTGCTCTTTGATCGTACTCATAAATGTTGGTGTTCCTGATGAGATGACGGGAACCGTTAATTTATCCCAAAATAGAAATGAAGGCGCTTTCGAGAGCTAGAACCTCATGCACAATAATCAAGTAACTTCTCACGAGTCAACATGGTTAAGTGAGATCAACCACGGACTCGATAACAGCTCGTCGTTAAAATATAGGATCGAACCCCATGTCAGAAACATTAAAAAATGGTTGCGCTTTTATTTTGCAATTATATTTTAAGCCGATGAAGTACACTTTTGCAAAAAACCATGTTATGTTCATTAAATAACGTTATGAAAAGGAAAAGGGATTGAATTTCATAAAAATACCTTATGAAATGCTATGATTTTTGTCACAACCACTTCCAATGGTTTGTTTATGTCAACCGTATAAGTTTCCTTGAACAGCCTTATGAAATTTATTTGTTAATGCTATCCACATACATTTGCGTTGTACGCATGTATTTGTGATGGTTTTTTATGATCTGAACACTGCATGCTGTGCGTTTGACTGTAAGCTTTCTTTGTTTACTTGTTTGTGCGGTTCAAATTCTGCGTTTTCAAAATGTCGCGTATTGAAAAGAAAGTGAAAATTAAGGTTCTGGACACATGGCTAAGTGAGAAGGGTATTACTATGCGAAAATTGGCGAAGCGGTTTGGAATTCATCATACGAGTGATAAAACCATCATTAATAAGTTTGGGGAACACTATTCTTTGGATGAGCTACCAGGAAGAGGCAGAAAACCCGGTTCTTCAAACCCGAAACTGGAAAGTGGTATCTCTAATCATGAAGAACAAATCAATACGTGATTTGGCCAAAAAAGCAGGCAGTGTCGGAATGATCCAGCGTATCAAGAGGCGAAACCACCTGAAGACCTACAAGAAGCAGAAAATCTCGAAACAAAGTGCAGAACAGAAGAAGCGAGCAGCAACAAGGGCCCGGAAATTGTATTCGCGTCTTTTGCAGCGTCCGGATGCATGCGTTTTGATGGACGATGAGACCTATGTAAAGGAGGACTCAAAAACCCTTCCAGGTCCACAATACTTTACTGCCGTCGTTGGGAAGGATGTGAGCGATGCGGACAGGTCGATTCAAGTGGAGAAATTCGGTCAAAAGGTACTGGTATGGCAAGCAATATGTTCCTGTGGTTTGAAGTCAAACATTTTTTACACTACCGGAACTATAAATGCGGAAATCTATCGATCTGATTGTCTCCAGAAGAGATTGTTGCCTTTATATAAGAAGCATAGTACAGCTCCACTGTTTTGGCCGGATTTAGCGTCGGCTCACTATGCCAAAACCACTCTCAATTGGCTTGCGGAAAAGGTTATAGATTTCGTTGAGAAAAATATCAATCCACCAAATTGCCCTCAGCTTCGACCCATCGAACGTTACTGGGCAATCGTGAAGAGGGTCTTCAAGAAGACTGGTAAGGCAGCTGGGAACATGAAGGAGTTCAAAAATATTTGGGCTCAAGCGTCCAAAAAATGCGATGCAACACTTGTCCGGAACTTGATGAAGAGCATTCGATCCAAAGTTCGAAAATTCGTGAAGGAATAACTTAAATTTCATCCGGTCTTCATTATGTTCAAGTTTAACCTCGTACAATAAAGGATCAATTTTTTGTATGAATAAAATATCGGTTTTCAACATAATTTGAAAGAAAGTTTGTGGATAGCTTATTTTCGATACACTCCTTATGGACGTCAAATTTATTGGTTATACTAATTATTAATATAGTTTATGTATTATGTTATGTATTTTTTTTTATTTAATTCTACTGAAATATACATTCTACTTATACTAACTTTGTGGTTTTAAATATACGACCAAATATGTATAAAATAAATGAAAATTAATGCCAATGCAAGTCATTTTATACTACAGCCTCAGTGCAATTGAAGTTTATTTATGTAAAATGTTCTGACGAGATTTTACATACGGATTAGCACTCATCTTCTTTAAAAATAATGCGCGTCAATATCCGCAAATAAGTTTCTACACGATAGGCCCCATACATATTTAAAGGGGAACAACAACTGAAAGCAATGCACTTGTTTGCCCAAAAAGGACGGCTATGATATATGCTAAAAACATTACCAAATGTATAGTTTCCAGGGATTAATTTCCTTCGTCCTGTTTTACTTTCCCATTTGAGGGAAGTATATAAGCTCGGGCATACCGGAATCGTCATGACTGAGAATCCACCAAGAGTAAACAAAATAAGAATTTGAGACACGCTTTTTACCATTTCATCCATCTACCTTATGATTATTGTACACAAATGAAATCAGTCATGAAAGTCATTAGGCGGTCTATGAAATTGATGGAATTGACTTGAAAAACATAACAATCAACTGAGGGAATCACAGTTACTCACATGGACGTCATAAGGGCCTTATGAAATCAAAATTGAGTGGGCTCATGAAGTTTCATAAAGCAAATTTTATGAATATTTTATTGAAACGGTGTGAGCACACGGTGGGTCCTCCCTTAGTTCAGTCAGTAAAGGCGCAGCTACAAAGCAACACCATGCTGGAGGTGGCTGGGTTCGATTCCCGGTCTGGTCTAGGAATTTTTCGTTAAGAAAAATTTCTCGACTCCATGGGCATAGGGTATGATTGTACTTGCCACACAATCATACTAATGCACAAATGGTACATGGCATCGAAAGCTCTCAATAATAACTGTGGAAGTGCATCTAGAACTCTAAGTTGAGAGCAAGCAATAAGCTAATTGTGAAAGCAATAAGTTTGAAATGCTAAAAGAAGAAGAAGTGAGCACGGTGAGTAAAAAACGGCATTTAAATTTTGCGGTGTTGCATTGCCGCGGGTCGCGGATGAAAAGTACATTTGCAGTACAAATTGTAAACAAACTCAGAGGTCATCGTGTACAAAAATCCAACATGGCCGTTAGTTAAATATCTCGACACATTGCAGTACCCGTTAAAAACGGAAAAATCGAAGGTTTTTGAAATCGTTTTTTTTATTTTTCATTCAAGAACAAGTCTAAACTGTACAATCTTGACGGTATAATTCTCTCTCTCTCTCTCGCCCTCTCTCTCACTCCATAAAAAATTGGCTTGCCTCCACCCAACTAGGAATCCTGGCTACGCCTATGGAAGTGACCCGGATAATTCCAAGATGGCCATGAAGGTCGTAGCATAATTCAAGCACCGGTCAAACAGGTCGATCCGGAATGTCGCTATATAAACGAAGTTGCAGATCTATTTTGTCCAGAAAATAACTAAACGGTTTGGACTACATGATTACTAAGTACAGAAGGCTCCAAACAGAGAAGTAGTAAAGTAGATACATAATTGTTTACGTTTTACAAAATCTGGTGCGATTTTGAGAAAGATTATTACATTCCTTGTATGGGATTAGTTTTCACATGGGAAAATTTGTCGTAACACGAAGAAGTGTGCTTTGTCAGCTACCTATGTGAAGCATGAAAGCTGTCTGTGAAAATCTTACCTTTTCTCCATCCTTTTCGGTCATTTTTCCTTTGCTTGAAAAACCGCTCAAAAACGATCACTCCCCAATTGCAAATCAGGATAAGCTATTCACCGTGCGTCTCGTTTATAAAAACTCCATCAACGGGTCGTTGCTTCAAGGTCAAATTTTTCCTCTCAAAAAGTTCACATACAGACGAACACCAACACGCGGAGCAAAACTGTAGGGTATCAAATGTTTCACAAACAATTTCGAAAATGTGCACTCACTGCCACTCGCCATCCACGGACGACCTTGACTACCGGCGGCGCCCTTACAAACCCGTGCAAAACTAAATAGTTTCTTAAACGAGATACATACGAGAAATGCTGGTTGCGTCGCGAGTGATGTCGCACAATATGTCTCCCATTCGGTGCGGGGATTCTCGTGTAATTGTTCACTAACAACCAGCTGGCTGCTCAGGCAGGATGCAACTAATAATATACAACAACAAGTACCATTACTAGGTCACTAGTTCGCAAGTAGCCGGTAGGGGAACCGGGAAGAATGGGAGGGCAAATTAGACAAAATGATTAGTGATTAAAAGCAGCAACACGAATCTTCTAAAACACGTCGTTCACCGGAGGGCACCATAGATCGTGACTGGCGGTCGGACCGTGCGGTCAGTAGCCCTGACTCCGACGCATTTTTCATAAAGGTATTTCTGATTCCGCGAATGCCACATAGCATGGTGGGACGTCTTACTGCTACCTTGCCGAACGTGCCGGGATCGAAACGATTCCAGACTCTCTGGTACCGACTGAGTGGAAAATGCATTCCAGCACCGCAACAAGAAACGTCATACCGGTGTCATTTTCAATAATTCCCTGAATGAGCAAACCAATGTTTGGTAATGCAAGGCAAGGGTTCAATTTTGAATCCATTTTACGCACTTCAAATGGGTGGGAAAATGTATAAATGGAGCAGAGAGGAAACGCAAAATCGTTGAGACTTATATCACAGAGTTACGCTTGCGCGTTACAGGCAAGATTAAGGAAAGAGATTTTCTTTAATGTGGGTGGATTCAGTAAGACAGACACTCGCTTTGGCCTAGATGTGGCTGAAGAAAGCGAAATAACATTGGACAGTTATATCACAAAGGTTAAGGTCATCTGAGCGATTATGTATGGTTACATAATAACATTTGAGACCAGGTGTAATTTCAACTGTATCAATGAGTTCTGAACATAATTAATGGAAAGCTATCGCAAATCTTGCAAAAGAATTGACAACTAACGCTTTTGACTGATAATTGATTAATCAATGAGTCACCATTTACTACTTGCATCTCCCTGGCAATTGTGAAATACAATTATCACCAGTCTGTTAAACATGAACCTCAACTGGAAACATTCCAAATAGATTTGTTAAAATGACGAACATACGAACAAGGTAAACCACCTTTAAATTATGCACAATCAAAAATATATTACCATTCATTATCATCTGAAGTCACGTGCCAAGTCGTAAAAAAAAAATAACGTTCATAAGCTGTCCAATCAAAGCGCACCAGCCTATCAATTCACAACTTAGCGCTCACGCGAATGCAAACAATCATATTGTAGGTGCATACTGGAAGTACGCGAGCGGAATCTTCACTCGAGTAGCTTTCGTTCGAAATTACTGTGTGCTCGTACAGGAAATTAATGACAGCTAGGTTGCAGGCAACCTTCACACATGCATGTACTACAAAGTGCGGATGATTTTACAGTATATGCTATAAAAAAAGCCACAAGTCTACACAAAAAAATATGTTATTATATGAGAAGACGGAAAATGAATTATGGTAAAAAAAACCGTTTTTGGGTAGGTTATCTCATATAAAGGGTGTTTCGATCAAAATTTGGTAGACTTAAACTTGACGCATTTCCTTTCACCGTACATTAACAAATTTTGCACACCAGTCATTTTGAAGATGTGTGCGTGTAGCATCATGCCTTTATTTTGATTTTGAGATTAGCACTTCAGTTATCAAAATGTCGACGATGGAAGAGAAGCAACACATCAAAATTTTGCACGTGCATGGCGAAAATCCAAACTACTCTCACGCCAACTTGTCGAAATGGTTGAATGTGGCTAAATCAACTGTTACCAACTTATTAAAAGTGTTCGGTGAACGTTTGTCAACAGCCAGGAGAGCTGGATCGGGGAGAAATCGACAGCCGAAGGCCACAACGACGACAAAAAGAGTTGCCCGCTGTTTCTGGCGGATCCCCAACCTCTCCGTCTGAGATGTCACAAAGAAGCTGGGAGTGGCGCCTTCAACCGCTAAAAAACGAGCCGGACTGTCGACTTACAAGAAACTGGTGACTCCAAATCGCGACGATAAACAAAACACGTCGGCCAAATCACGATCGCGAAAGTTGTACACGACGATGCTGACGAAGTTTGATTCCGTGGTACAGGACGATGAAACTTACGTCAAGGCAGACTTTAAACAGCTTCATGGACAGAAATTTTATACGGCAACCGGACGGGGAAAGGTGGCAGATATTTTCGAGCACATTAAACTGAAAGTTCTCGAAAAAATAACTGGTGAGGCAAGCCATCTATACCTGTCGCTTGTAGAGCAACGTTTACATTGCGGCCGGAACCGTCAACCATGAAATTTATCTGAGCGAATGCCTACAAAAACGTCTACTACCTTTCCTGAAGCGACACAATTGTTCCGTTCTATTTTGGCCGGATTTGGCATCTTTCCATTACGGAAAAATTGCCATGGGGTGGTATGCTGCCAACAACGTTCAAGTGGTGCCCAAGGTCAAGAACCCTCCCAACACGCCAGAGCTCTGCTCAATAGAACAATATTGGGCCATTAAGAAGACTCAAAAAGCTGTTGTAAGCGAGAAACAGTTCAAGGCAAACTGGCGTTCTGCGGCGAATAAAGTGGACAAAATCTTATGGCAGGTGTTAAACGAAAGACCTGGCAATTCGCATTCGGTAAAAAGAAAGCTTAGCTGAATATTTCTCCTGCATTCTGTATTTACTGAACTTGAAAAAGAAAAAAAAAATGACTTATTAATAAAAACTTTGATCGACTCACACAGATTACTGTTTGACCAAATTTTGATCGGAACACCCTTTAATCATGATTAATTCCGCCAATTCTAGGCAGATTTCTAATATATTGTGTGCTGAAATGACAAAAAACAATTCAATGTGAAGATTTGACTAAAATTTTGTGTTTGAAAGATGATTTTTTTCACAACCAAAAAAACAATTTTTCTAACTTTGGAGACCTCTTTAGTGACTAGATTGTTTTTCCTATTCCATTTACTTCTTGTGCAATTGTATTGCGCCATATCGGTTAACATTTTCTCATCTGAGACCATTTCCCTAGCGTCACATTTGTTGCATATCGGTTGAAGAAACTTTATTGCCACTCAATTTGGTCACAAGCAAGTTGCTGCAACTAATTATGACGGTTTGGGGTTCCTAAGGTTTTACGAAAACAATGTTTTTTTTTAAACAAAAATTTTAAGGAGCAGACTTCCAATCTCACAAACTAATATTCTGGTAGGAAATTATATGCCCAGCGATTTTCTAGATATTTGGAAGACGATCTTAGTTTATTGTGTCCTATATTCGAGACATCTTTTTGTTTCCTATGTTCCGGATATAAA